>JADRCH010000145.1:908365-964944 GCA_019843965.1 Rhynchomys soricoides | reverse complement strand
TTTCTTTCTTTCTTTCTTTCTTTCTTTCTTTCTTTCTTTCTTTCTTTTTCAGATTCTGTGTTTAGTTCCATAGCCCATTTTTAAATTGGTGTTTAATTTTTTTTTTTTTTTTAGTTCTTTATATACGTTAGATATTAGTTTTCCATTGAATGTGTAGTTGGTAAAAATCTTTTCCCATTCTGCAGCCTGCCACTTTGTCTGAATGGGTGTCCTTTGCCTTACAGAAGCTTTTCAGTTTCTTGAGGTCTCATTTATTAAGTTTTATTTTTAGTGCCTGAGCTATTGTTGTTCTGTTAAGAAAGTACTTTCCTGTCCCAATGAGTTCAAGGCTATTCTCTACTTTCTCTTATATTAGATTTAGGATATCTGGCCCTATATTGAGATCTTGATGCATTTGGGTTGAGTTTTCTGCAGGGCATGAATCTATATTCATCTGCATGCCGCCATCCAATTTGACCAGCAGAATCTGTTGAAGATGCTGTCTTTTTCTCTAATGTGTATTTCTGGCTTCTTTATCAAAAGTCATGTATCTGTAGGTTTGTAGACTGCTGTCTCTATCTTCAGTTCCATTGATTAACATGTCTGTTTTTATGTCATTATCATGTAGTATAGTTTGAGATGGAAGGTGGTGATTCCTCCACCAGTTCGTTAATTCTTCAAGATTTTTAACTAGCCTGCTTTGGTTTGTTTGTTTGTTTGTTTGTATTTGTTTCTATATGAAGCTAAGAATTGTCTTTTCAATTTACATGATGAACTGTGTTGGAAGTTTTGTGGAGATTGTATTGAATCTATACTGGGTAGGGCATGGTGGACAGGCAAAGAGGCTTCCATACTGCTCTGATAGTATGAATGCCCATGTCATCTGGCATACCTTCTGACACATAATAAAGGATCCTGGAAAACTAGTAGAACCTCAGAATGGGTCCAGAATAGTGTGGTTGCTTCTTCCCATCTTTATGTATTAGTATTAGTGGCCTGACATCACCCCGTCTTGCCCATAGGAAGGTTGCCTACTCCAGAGTTCAAGTCGATTCTCCATTGGTCCAAAGGCTATATAAAAATACTTGTTTCTGCACAATAAAGTAGATCTGTACCTCAATGCTGGTTTCCAGAGTCTGCTTTCCAGGTTCCTGACTCTGCCTCCCTCAACCCATCCTGGATCCTGGTTAGCAGACTTAAGAGCTCCCCTCTAAAGTCAGTCTCTGCCAGAAATTAGTGACTATAAGCCTTCAGTCTATTTTTCTCACAGAGCTACCACGTAGGTTTACTATTGTCCAGACACAGCTAACAAACCCCTGTGGTGGGTTTGTAGCTTTCATGGGTAGACAGGTCTGCATTGTCCTGGAGATGATGTTGGGTTCCCTGACTAGGAGGAAAGAATGTGTTTACTTCTACATTAGCTGTAGATAATCACATAGTCTTGAGGGTCCACATGATTTGGAATTCTTCTATTCTTTATCTTTGTGAAACAGGAAGAAAACTAACATAAGTCTTTAAACACTGATTCTATTTCATCCATGATTTCACCTTTACTGAATCCAAGCTATTGCTGAATTGCCAAAGCACCAGAAATACTCATCACAGAACAGAGACTGTAAGTATGGCTTATTTTCATTAATTCTCATGTTGGAGGAAAAGATCCACATGAAAAATCATAATGTCTACTCAGACTAACCCTGGCTGAATCTTATTTACCTTTAGTAAGAGTTCTTTTTTTCCTTGGGATTCCTGAAATTACTAAACTTTGAGGATTGATGAGTTCTCAAAAGTTAACTGAAAAATAATTGGAAATAGACCTTCTTCTCAAATAATCCAGGATATCTGGGACTTGGTTCTTTTCTTATTTCACTATAATTCAGTGGCATTTTCCTATTGTTTGGTTGGTTGATTGGTTTTTTGTTTTTTGTTTTTTGTTTTTTGTTTTTTAATAGCTATGTGCTTGAGAGAGAAGCTGACATTTATGAAGTTCCTGGTCTTCCATGGAGCACCAATGAATGCATTATCTGATTAAAAAGTCATTTAAAAAACTTGGGGAATAAGTGTTTTTAATACTCCTACTCTACAGTTGAAGAAAATAAACCTTAAAGAGCTTAGAGCAAAACTGACAAAAGTCATAAACTTAGACATCTAGAGGCCATGGCCTGAACCTAGATCCATTTCCTTTGAGAAATCAAACAAATGTGGTCATGTTGTAGCCTAGTAATTATTTGGTGAATTAGTTTCTCTGTTTGCCTTGCTTCACACAAATGCATCCAGTCTTCTTGTTCTTGAGAAGATCTAGCTAGCTAGCACAAATGATACTTACTTGCATCTCTTCATGTTGTCACCATATATTGTTCTTGGTACAAGAGAAAATACCCTGTGTTCTGCCATGTCTTTTGAAGTTAGAGAGATGTATCTTCACCAAAGCACATTTTCATGGAACTCAGAAAAATAAGGATATGTACAAAAACAAAACTCTAGTGGAAGGTGAGTGCTCTATACTGAAGTTCTCACATTCATGTATTCAAACCCCCAAACATAATACTATTTGGAAGTGCAGCCTTTGAGAATTAACGAGGTTTAGGTGAAATCCTAAGGGTGGAGTCTCATGATGGTCTTTGTGCCCTCAAAGTGAGAGACAGACAGGAGAGAGCTTACTCCCTGTCTCTGTCTTGTGTTGAAGAAGATCAGTAACTGGGATGTAAGCCATCTGCAAGCTAGGAAGAGAGCCCACTCTGCATCATCTTGATCTGTTCAGTCTCCAGGATATCGAGAAGTGCTTTTTTATGAGTTTTTGTTTTGTTTTGTTTTGTTTTGTTTTTTCCCGAGACAGGGTTTCTCTGTGTAGCCCTGGCTGTCCTGGAACTCTATAGACCAGGCTGGCCTCTAACTCAGAAATCTGCCTGTCTCTGCCTCCCAAATGCTGGGATTAAAGGCATGTGCCACCACTGCCCAACAAGAAGTGCTTTTTGTTGAAGCCACATGGTCTGTAGCAATTTTTACCCACTAACCCAAAGTGACTATATTTGAGATATATAAGATCAGAAACAGATTAACATAGTTATGTCTTTCTTCAGTGTCAAAAAGTGTTTAATAACAATAAATTCACAAAGTGTGGTGATTACACCTGCAATGATTTACCAGAGTCTCTGTTCTTCTGGCTAAGGAGATAATATGTTTTTTAAATTCTAATCTTTTTTTAAAAAAAGATTTGTTTAATATATGTACACACACACACACACACACACACACACACACACACACTGTGGCTGTCTTCAGACACACCAGAAGAGGGCATCAGATCCCATTACGGATGATTGTGAGCCACCATGTAGTTGTTGGGAATTGTTCTCAGGACCTCTGGAAGAGCAGTCAGTGCTCTGAACAACCGAGCACTGACTCCAGGTAAATTTCAATCTTATTTAATCAGATCACACATCACATAGTAGATGACAGAAGTTTTAAAAAGGCCTTAGAGGCCAAATCTAGGAAACTGATAGAAATGCAGAATAGATCTGGTAAGATGACAGACAGCTGGACGTCTCTGGGAGGCTTCTGGATACAGATACAGAGCCTGGCTACAGCATCTTAGCTTGGCTTCAGTAGCAAGGTGAAGCAAGCAGCAGGTTCAAATCTAAACAAACACTTGGGTGATGGACTGATGGACAGCAGTTCAAGATGGGCCAGCAGGATGGGTAGATGACATTTCAACTAGGTTGTGCCTACAATGGGGACTAAGCTAAACTGAAGCCCCTAGACCAGTTGAGAGTTTTCTGCTCATTAACTCTTTGACACATACATAGGTACATACATGACAGATCCATGGGTTCTTTACCCTTCCTCACTCTATGTGTCCTTTTATGGCCCCAAATGAAAACAACAACAACAAAACAAAAACAAAAACAAAAACAAAAAAACATCCTTTCCTTGGTTATGTCTCAGAAGTTCTTGCATCTGGTTTCTGGTGTGATTTTAATATGATCATGTGTCACCAGTCCCAAGTCTAGAGGGTGACAATCCTTCCTATTGCTAGGAACAAGTCATTTATTTATCGACCTGTGCTGTATGAGAGTAGTGACACACGACGGTAGTGGTACTCATTTGCCCACCCAAGTACAAAGACATTCTCCCTCTTCAAAACAGATTCAAAAGATGATTGTAAGATGGAATGTCAACCTGAAATAGTATTGTTTCATACAATATGGAGTCATGTAGAGTAGAGCACAGCTTGATTGTAGCAGTTTATGTTCATTAACATTGACAACGGGCAAAGGTCTTAACATATCTAATCTGTTTCCTGTTTAAGTGGAAATAACAGTACTTGCTCAAATGTTTAAAATAATGAAATACTTTAGAAGATACTTTGGAAATGGCTAGTGTCAGTGCGCGAAGCAATTGTTGTTATAAATTGCATAGGGCGATTGCTAGAGACTCTGTCTCTATCCTGATCTCTTGATCACATCTGAACAATTTCAGCTTCAAATTTTGATGAGTCAAGTCACAGTTAGTTAGATGATATTTAAGAAGAGTAATAGGTATAAAAGACAGCATTCCTTATTAACCTTCTTCTTCGAAACGTGTGTGTAGAGGCGGATAGTTAACCTACTCTGAGCTCCAACTGGTGATTGAACTTCTGGCCACCTGCCCAGAGTTCTCTGCTCCTCTGGGTTCATGGATGAAACACACACACACACACACACACACACAAACACACACACACACAGCTTAGCCGTCTCACCGTCCTCTCTTTCATGGCATGGTGAGTCCTATGCCTCTCTCATGGTGGAATTCCTTTTTCCTTTCCCTTGCATTTCTTGCCCAGGAATCCTAAAAATCCCTCCTGTTTCATCCTGAATCATCCCAATCTGTTTCATCCCAATCCGAGCCACCTGGGGGCAGGCTTCCTTTAACTTATGTAGAGGACATTGTAAACAGGTTGTTTTGGGTAATACAATTAGCATGAGAAGACAGCTGCTGAAGGCGTGAACTATATTCACAGTTGGGAAGGGTGATTAGCAGGTATAGTTTGGGATACTTCATGTGTTGTGGCTGTTCCTTAAAGATCCAACTAAAACATTCTGCATTACTTGCTTGGTGGTATTTTGTATCTTCTATCAAATCTTACCTGGGTAAAGAAAGGCATGAATCTGTGTATGAAAAAGCCAATAGGAATACTTTGAAAGTTTTGCAGCTTAGAATTGTCTTTTTCTGAAAATGAAGCCTTTTCTAGCTCATTGGTTAACAAATAGCATTGTAAAACAGTTGAGGAAACTCAACTACATCAGTTGTTTTCCTTTAAGAGGTACTTGCTGATTCAGTTTTTCATTTAAACCTGTTCTTTAAGATACTAATAATTAGACGCTGAGGAAAAAATTTTTAAAAGGTATTTGTAGATTTTTAATTAATACAAGTTAATTAAATAATTGAATTGTATTCAGGGGCATTTAAAGAAACTAAACTGGCAGTGATTGCCCCCACCTTTAGTCCCAGCACTGGAGAAGATGTAAGGGATTTCCCTGAGTCCAGGGTCAGCTTAGTCTACAAAATAGGTTCCAGGTCATCTAGAGCTACATAGAGGAAACCCTTTCAAAAAAAGACCTGTTTATTAATTCATTCTCGTGCAGTTCCTTTTGTGGGTCCTGGACCGAAACTCAGCTCTCCACACTTGTACAGCAGTACTCCGACATTTCCACTGCTCAGCTCTACAACCTGGAGGATACTGTTCAGTCTTCTGTTCTCTGTCTAGAGGATCGGCATCATGAGAAACCCTAACTGAAGATTGGTTTATCTGAAGAGTAAATTTTACAATCCATGTGCTTCATTGAGAATTTTTCCTGGCAAATATCAATTGGCTTATTTAAGCAGGGAATGAGCTTACACAAAAGAAACCACAGCACAGTTTTAAAAGGACCAGAAAACGGCAACCTACAGATTGGGAAAAGATCTTTACCAATCCTACATCTGATAGAGGGCTAATATCCAATGTATACAAAGAACTCAAGAAGCTAGACTCCAGAGATCCAAATAACCCTATCAAAAAATGGGGAAGTGAGCTAAACAGAGAATTCTCAACTGAGGAAACTCGAATGGCAGAGAAGCACCTAAAGAAATGTTCAACATCCTTAGTCATCAGGGAAATGCAAATCAAAACAACCCCGAGATTCCACCTCACACCAGTCAGAATGGCTAAGATCAAAAACTCAGGTGACAGCAGATGTTGGAGAGGATGTGGAGAAAGAGGAACACTCCTCCATTGCTGGTGGGATTGCAAGCTGGTACAACCTCTCTGGAAATCAGTTTGGCGGACCCTCAGAAAAATGAACATAATACTACCTGAGGACCCAGCTATTCCACTCCTGGGTATATACCCAGAAGATGCTCCAACATGTAATAAAGACACATGCAGTAGCTGGAAACAACCCAGATGTCCCTCCACAGAGGAATGGATACAGAAAATGTGGTACATTTACACAATGGAATACTACACAGCAATTAAAAACAATGACTTCATGAAATTCGTAGACAAATGGATGGATCTTGAAAATATCATCCTGAGCGAGGTAACGCAGTCACAAAAGAATGAACATGGTATGTACTCACTATTAAGTGGTTATTAGCCCAAAAGGTATGTACTCACTATTAAGTGGTTATTAGCCCAAAAGTTTGAAATATCCAAGAGTCACTTCACAGCAACAGTAGGGTTGAGTGTGAGGTCCCAGATGGAGGACTTGGAGAAAGGACTGAAGGAGGTGAGGGAGTGTGCAGCCCCAGGGAGGTAGCAACAGTGGCAACTGGTCTGACCTCCTCCCCCCACCCCCCACCCCGATACTCCTGGAGACTGATCCACCAACTAAAGAATACACATGGAGGGACCCTGGTGCTGGCCACAAATGCTGCAGAGGAGGGTCTTGTTACCCATCAGGGGGAGGAGAGGCCCTTGGGCCTGAGGGTGTTAGATCCCACAGTATAGGAGAATGACAAGGAGGGAAGATGAGAGTGAGTGGGTGGGTGGGTGGGAGGGTGGGTTGGAGAATATCCCCATAGTGGCAGGGGGAGGGTGGAGGGAATGGGGAGGTTCCAAAGGGGAGATCTGAAAAGGGGGAAACATTTGAAATGTAAATAAAATATGAAAAAAACAGTTACAAACAAACAAAGGACCAGGTCCAGAAAGATCAGGACCAAACACACAACTTCACTGAGGCTACAAGAGAAACTTGCTGCTTTGTAAGGGAGCACTTCTATAGATTCAATGGCCCAGAGGAAGGATAGGGAGCAAGATACCATGATGATTCTACTACTGAGCTACTCATTAATGGAAAATGTTTAGGAAGGTCAGTTCATGGTGGCATTCTACGAATTGGTTTCTACAATATCTGCCTGAAAAGGTTGAATCATATAAAAAACTCTTCTGACTAGAATGTAATGATTCGTGCTCAACATATGATCACAGACATTGTTAGAGAATAGTATACTGTACAGTTGTAGGTTCAAGTCTGCCTCACCACAGGGCACGGACATGGGGGAGTTTGACTGTGCTTAACCCATGCTGGTGCTAGGGAGAATCTTAGGGCTATAAGGAAGCTCTGAAACACCTCTCCAGGGGTGGGAAAGCACAGTCTGAAATGTGGGAAAGCAGGAACTGGTTCAGGGGTCCCCTGGCCTGTGACGAGGCTGGGGCTGAGGCAGGGGGCCAAGGGTGTTCTCAGACTCTTGGACATCCAGGTGCTGCCAGGAGTCGCAGAAGAGCAGAGAATGGAATCAGGGCTGGTAGGCAGGGGACAGCATCTAGCCCGGGGCTGGAGGGAAAAGGGTAGCTCTGTCTTGTCCCAGAAGAGATGATTGTCCTCAGCTTGGTGGCCACAGGCTTGGTGGCAGTTGTGGCTAAGAGTACAGAGAGGCCTTCTATAGGAGAATAGGCTGCAGCTCTGTAGGCAAAGGCCTTCTTCATGGTTCCCCATGGCGGATCTTGATAAAAAGAGGCAGTCCATGGTTCTTAACAGTTGACTGTAATGGCAGAAAATGGATGCATAAAACCATACCCCACTTCTTAGAGTGGGCCTCTGATTAAATACCTTTCGAAGGGAGGAATGTCTGGGAAGGGAAGCTTGTTGGCTAAGCCCTCTGAGCCTCTAGGTACCTCATTAGCATGGAGAACTCTGTTTTGGGTCTATGTTTTGGGTGTATGTCAGTTTTACGTGAGAACCATTGCAGTGTTCCAAGTCAGAAGTCTGGCAGGAAACTGGGAGTCACCTAAGCTTCAGGTGTGTGCCCACTGAACCTCAGGGTCTCGACCCACTCTACCTTACCAAACTTCATGGCATGACACAGAAAGCAGCATTTACATGTTGACCCTTTGTATTCTAAGCATTGAAGAAGTGATTTTAAACTTAGAGCAATGGTGTGGACCACCACCCCTTTGGGACTTGTATATCAGATATCCTGCATATGAGATATTTACATTATAATTCATAACAGTAGCAAAATTACAGTTATAAAGTAGCAATATAAATAATTTTATGGTTGGGATCACCACAACGTGAAGAACTGTATTAAAGGGGCACAGCATTAGGAAGGTTGAGAACCAATGCAGTAAAGGAGTGTATACTGTCCTAACAAAACGTAAACAACGTTGCTTTTAGACTTCTTTCTTTAAAAACTGAAGCTGCATATACTAGTGATTTTCTCAAGTTTTAGATTAGAGCAACCTAAGGATGAAAGATTTGGGGCACTGTAAATAGCTCTTTGTATTCTAATTAAAAATCTAACCTGATAAGGGTAAAGATTAGAAGCCATACAAGAGAAATTTTATGGGTGGTTTGTTTCCCCCTTTTTCTTCCCTCTGAGAGATCACTCTGTGTTTCCATACAAGGAAAACACCCAGTTCCCAAAGATCCAGATTGCCATAGTAATCTATTCTTCTTCTGGAATGAGTTAATATGCTACTTCCACCCACTTAGTCTTTGTGTTCTACCTTCTGGGAACCAGGGCTGTGGGAGATCTGGATGTTTTGTTCATTCTGGATCCCCCAGGGCACACAAAGTGGGCTAGTGCTGAGACTTTCTAGGAGCCAGATGTCAAATTTGTTACTTATTGTTGTCACCAATGCCAGTGATTTCACCCTAAGTAACTCATTTTCTTATCCAAAATGCTAGGCTGGAAGCAGCATTTGCTAGGCAAAGGTGGTAATGACTGCAAAGAACCCAGATAACTGTTGAATAGGCAATGAATGGCGGCGGCGAGGCTAGGGGCTCAAAGGTAAGTTTTCTCTGTTAAAATTCAGGTAATCTCTCCTGATCCTATCTACCTTAAAGATGAAAAACTTTAAAGCCATTCAACGCAAACTGACATAGTCAAACCATTTGTAAGAAGGCCCACCAGACATGTAAACCCTATTGGGTTAGGATTTGGAGGCTGACTGATTTTTTTTTTCTCTAATCAGGACTTATTTATAGTGCTCAGCAAATTCTAATGATTTTGAAAAACCCTAATTATTTTGGCTCCCTTGGGAAAGGGGTGTCTGTAGACTGGCTACAACATGGAGCTGTCAAAAATGAGGACAATAAAAAAGAAAGATAGTACACTTTGTACTGCCATGATGACAGGATACCCCAGAGTAATGGCTAGTGGATAGTTGACATTGAGTGTCCAAGATGGAATTAAGTTGAGACACACATGTAAGAAAGGAGTAGCTACTAGTATCTTTGCATACATCCCTCTCAACAGTGCATGTATGACAACTTAAGACCCCAATTAACTTTTATACTAATAAATATGCCTGACTTAGGCTGCAGAAAACAATGTACCTATTATCTTGGATTTCTCATCTGTGGATCCTCTCAGGGTTACTTTAAATACACAGGCCATTTTGTTCTTGATATGATCTTGCTGGGAAAGTTGGGATGCCATGACATACACTGATAACCAAAGGCACAGTCAAGTTTCAAAGAACAGCAGTAAAAGTTAGTTAACCAGATTGACGATTCCTGCTTAAATGAAATGAGCACATCACCATTTGAAGGTAGGTTTGAGGAGCAAGATATTTTTGTAAATGTGTGTGTGAGAGAGAATACAGCCAGTGGCATCTAGAAGATGCTGACTGAAGCAGGCCAAGAGAGGAGGGAGAAAAGAGAAGAGGTAGAAAGGAAGAGAAGAGAGGACCAAGAGGTAGAGAAACAAGAGCAAGCCAAGAAGCACTTAAAGACATGTTCAAAGTCATCAGGGGAACACAAATGACCAAAATGGTAGGGTTTTATAGGAATCAGAAACTGGGAAGCAAAGCTCCTAGGCTGGAAAGCTTTAAGGTAAAGAGTCAGGTGGGAAGTGCTGAGTGAGCCTAGAGGCCAGCCAGGCTGCACTTTGGTAGGCTAAAAGGCACTACAGTTAGCATTTGTCCTGGATTTCTATGGGACCTGACAATGCTTCTGAGATTCCATGCTCACACTTGTTCATCTGTGCTACCCATTGTCACACACACACACACACACACACACACACACACACACGTGCATGCTTTGCTTTAATTTGCCCAGTAATCTGGCTTGCCCCTCTTCCTGCTCCTTTCTCTTGCATTATCAACTGTTTAGATGAAGTGCTTCTGTGGCTAGCCAAGTCCACCACTTCCTTCGTGTTTTAGGTACAGGAAGAAGAAGGTCTTCACTTTAGAACATCCATGCTAGAAACAATAGTCCACTGAATTATGTTTCTAAGTAGTCTAAGAATTGGAAGTGTGTTGTGGAAAGCTCAAATTCAAGTGCATCAAGGTTCTCAACTTAAAACCAGATGCACTCAATTGAATAGAACAGAAAGTGGGAAAGAGCCTCGAACTCATTGGCACAGGGTGAAATTTCCTGAACAGAACTCCAGTGGCTCAGGGTCTAAGACCAACAATTGATAAATGGGACCTCATGAAACTAGAAAGCTTCTGTAAGGCAAAAGATGCTGTCAATACGACAACCTACAGGTTGGGAAAAAAGCTTCACTAACCCTACATCTGGTAGAGGGCTAATATCCAAAATATATAAAGAACTCAAGAAATTAACTTCCAAAAAAACCAAATAACCCAATTTTAAAAATGGGTACAGAGCTAAACAGAGAATTCACAACAGGAGAATCTTGAATGCCCGAGAAGCACTTAAATAAAATTTCAAAGTCCTTAGTCATCAGGGAAACGCAAATCAAAATGACCCTGAGATTCTACCTTATACAAATCAGAATGGCTAATATCAAAAACCCAAATGACAGTACATGCTGGCCAGGATGTGGAGAAAGAGGAACACTCCTCCATTGCTGGTGGGATTGTAAACTTGTACAAACCACTCTGGAAATCAATCTGGCAGTTCCTCAGAAAATTGGGAATAGTTCTACCTAAAGACTTAGCTATACCACCCTTGGGCATATACCCAAAAGATGCCTTGCCATGACACAAGGACACATGCTCCACTGTGTTCATAGCAGCCTTATATGTAATAGCCAGAAGCTGGAAACAACCCAGATGTCCCTCAACTGAAGAATGAATACAGAAAATATGGTACATTTACACAATGGAATACTATTCAACTATTAAAAATGAGGACATCATGAATTTTGCCTGGCAAATGGATGGAACTAGAAAATATCATCCTGAGTGAGGTAATCCAGACCCAAAAGGACATGCATGATATGTACTCACTAATAAGTGGATATTAGCCAAAAAGCACAGAATACCTAGGATACAACCCACAGACTACAAGAAGTTTAACAAGCAGAAAGGCCCAAGTAAGGATGCTTCAATTCCTTAGAAGGGGGAAACAAAATAATCATGGCAGGCAGAGAGAGAGAGGGACCTGGGTGGGAGGAGGGGAGGGGAAAAGAGGAACAGGATCAGATGTGTGGGGGCAGTAGAGAAGCTCAGAGGGCCAGCACAATGAATGGAAATATGCAGCTTTGGGTGGTTGGAGGTGGGGGACACTCTAGAAAGGACTAGAGACCTGGGAGGTGAGAGACTCTGAAGACTCAGTGGGTATGACTGCAGCTGAAATACCCAACAGTGGGAAGAGGGAACTAGAAGAGTCCACCTCCAGTAGATATACTGCATCTCAAGTTAAGGGACAGGATTACCCACCCACAGTCAAAAGGGGAGAGGTTTGGGGGAGGTGCATCCTCTCAGAGGAGGAGGAATGGGATCAGGAACTGTAGGAGGGTGGGCAATCACTGGATTGTTTTATATCTATATATATATATAGATATATGAATGTGTGTTGTGGAAAGATCTTGGAGACAGGGAAGAAGGGGTGGCTGCAAGCCAGTGCTATTCAAGATGCTCCTTTTATGTAAGAAGCCTCTAGGAAGAAACCACAGTATTGACCGTAAGAAGCTGGGCCACAGACCACACACAAAGGCCACAACTTCCTTAGTACCCCAGCTGTAGAACTGAGAAAGTAACAGAGAACAAGTTTGGGATTTACCTGAGCTCTGGCTTGTGTGGAATGCTGAGCATTCTCAGTTAACAATTGGGTTTTAGATTTCTCCTGGAAGCAGACGTTCATGTATACAGAGAAGAGCTAAGAGCCCATGTATACAGAGAAGAGCTAAGAGCCCCTGTTTTGCCCAAGCTTATAACTTACAAGAAAGGAGGAGCTAGAGGAATGAGAAAGAAACTGCAAATTATTTTTTATTATAAAAACGTATTGTGTGTTTCATCTGTTTCCATGGGCATTATCAGAGAGCTTTTGCCTGCTCTTGAAGAGCCTTGCTCATACATTGTGACATAATGAAAGCATTACTTACCTATTATCAGCTAGCCACTAATTTAGTGTTTGTGTGCAATTAGATTTGGCTTCAAACGGGAATCATTTCTCAGCAGGATTACTCAATAGATTACTTTATTGTCTCTGTTCCCTTAGTGGTCCCTTCACTTGGACACAAGGGAAAAGGCTTCTCCTGTGCAAATACTGGTCCTCCAAGGGAGGAAGTGACTAATGGTACCCTCTGGGGTTTCTTACTAGCTCCGCCTACTCTTTGAAAAAAAAGAGAAAGAAGACTCTAAGGGTGACAGCTGTAAAAAAAAAAAAAAAATGCTAACTAACTAATAAGGAAGATCTTTAAGACCTGTTAGCTGTGGAATTCATGCTCCAAAACCGGATACTTTTTCCATTCTGAAATACCAGTCTCCCAGCAGCCCCCTAAGCTCATTTCCCTCCCATATGTAAGGTAAGAGAGCTTGAGCACCAAACATTCTTTTAAAACTGACAACAGCATTGTTAAGGATACAACTGTGGCTTGCAAACACCTGCTCACCCTCCCACACCATGCATGCATGTACAAGTATGATTCTTCAGCAAGCGCAGGTCTATTTCTCAATTGCTTTAACAGGTAAAAACTGGCAGCATTTCCTGGCAGAACATGTGCTCTAATTGTCTGTCTAGCTGATACCTGTTCTGAGCTGTTCTAAGTGGATTTATTATAAAGCTCTCCTATGATCATCTAACCCCGAAGCATTCCAGTGGGCTTGCTTTGAACTTGTGGTGGTTTCACAGACCATATAGAATGAAATGAAGAATCACAGGCAAAGTGAGAGGAGGAAGCACTGAATGGTTGCCACCGGCTTCCCAACACCCTGCCTGGGCAGGAACAGGTGTATGTAAAGGTGACGCTTACTTCAGGAGACAGCGCCCAGGGGAGCTGCAAGTTGGAGCACGTGGCAAGGAGTGAGGTATAAGATTCCAAAGTTTTTAGTTTAGTGCAGATAAGCATCCACATGCTTGGGTCTTCAGCAGAAACTTGTGAAAATGTCTCAACACACTGCTGAAAATGGCCGGGAAACATGTCCGCCTCTCGGTAGGTTTTTGCTTCCTTCTGTTAAGTGTCCTCCCAGGATAGCTTCACGAATCTGAACCAGAGATGGTAAAATAATGAAACAGTCAGTAGCTTTGCATTCAAAGGCTGATTGCAAGTGTTTTGCGCTCAGATGAGGTCATTGAAACAGTCAGACATCCAGACTCCTGTTTGATTTGTAAGTTGACAGAAGCAAGGGCTGGAGTAGGTTCTGATTTCGCTAAATCCTCCCCACCCCCATGTAGCCACTTCCTCTTAGCGCCAATTAACATTCTGAGTAAGGAAAGAAGAGCTGCTTTTCTAGGAGTTGATACAAGGTTTATGCGGACCATCAATTGAAGCTGAATTTCAGGATATGGTGCCTCCTCAGAAACAGGAGGGTTTGATTGGCCAGTGTAATTGCACAGCGGAGAAAGAGCCCGAAGACCCGGAACTCGAGGGATCCAGATTTTTTACAAGCCCCGCACTGCTCCAGAATATTTTGTAAGGCTCCACATCTGATGTTATGCAACATAAGCTGGTAACAAAATAGATGCTTCTGCCAGGAGACGTGGAACTGGATGCCTTTGCTCATCAGGAAGAGACATAACTGGGTCCTCAGACCTTTGTCTCTTTTTTTTTAGGGTAGGATAGCTCTGATAAACCAGACCTTGTAGAGGATGACTGTGTGTCTGTGTGTTGTGGGTGTGGTTTCCGCTGGTGTGTCCTGGAGTCTGGGGAATGGAAACATTACAGCTGTGCTTCCTTTGAGGTCTCCCTCTGTTTGAATGTCTGCTTAGCATGCATCAGGCTCTGGGTTCAACCTCCAAACACTACAAAAACTAAAAAGTAAATAAATAAATAAATAAATAAATAAATAAATAAATAAAGCAAGCAAGCTGGTTTCTTATCTCTGACAAACATCCCAAGCTCGCTCACCCTTTTCTTGTGAGCCCTGTGCATGTGCATGAGACTATATCTTGTTATACATTTTAGCATAACAGTTAACATATTAACATATTATATATTAACATATTAACATATTAGGACAGATGGATGTACTTTTACATGTAAGTTTACATGGAAAAACATGGGCAAAAATAATTTGGGAAAGATTTCGCAGATCGTCCTTAGATGACAAATTTTACTAGGCTTTCTAGCTAAGACTCACCCTTTTAGTGGCAGGTACAATTAAAAGGATTCACTCGATGAGTCTGTCCAGGGTGGGGTTGGGACGGATCTGGCAAGTGTCCTACTCATGTCTAAGGTATCCAACTGCTATGAAGGGTAGATGACTCAGCCTCTTATCTCCTGACACTTAGGAAGCCTGATCTTTTAGGTATAAGCACAGAATGGTCTGCAAAATCTTGAGGGATGAAGTTTTGTAGGGGAATGCCAGCCTGGGCAGGTGAGGCATGACTTTACATCCATGCCCTTGAGGGATGTTAGCTTATTTTGGCAGAGAGACCAAGGTCACCTAGGTAGGCAACTGCTCACTTGGAAGAAATGTTAGTGTTGTCTGAAGCAGAATGACACAGAATATTTGGAAATATCTGAAGAAAAGATCAAAGTTTACGGATTTAATTATCCAATCCCACCTAATTAGCTGTGGCTGGGCTGTTCAAGTTGAGGACCATTGAAAGGCAGCTGCCCTTTGTTCTGTGCACTCCAGTGCATAGCTGCACCCTGGAGGCAAGGTTTCAGATCCTTATGGACAAGAAGTGATGACAGCTAGCTAGAGAGAGTTCAGGAAAGGTTAGCATTAGAAGGGTGATACTTGTTTGGAGCAGAGGCAAAGCTTAGAGATGGAGGTAGGTGTCCTCTGACTTGCACTGTGCTGTGTACTCTTGTGAACTAAATTTATGATTTTCTCACAATCTTTAGATACTAGATTGGCTGACTTTTAGTTCCCTTAAAACACACATCCAAATGCTAAGATTTCTTCAGAAAATAATATTCTTTTTAGAGAGTTCTTTCTATGGAGGTTTTGGTAACTGTGCAGGAACCATACTTAGTCTGAATCCATGTATGGTTCCCTAAAGCATATGGTGCAGCTGTCTTGTCTATGAGTCTTGGGTGTATTTCTGGGTGTGCCTGATCTTTGGAAATGTAGAACATAAGTGTCTGTGAGAGGCTTAGAGCTATAAGCCCCTACTGTCCTGGTAGAGTGAACATCTTGTGCCTTATAAGTAACTCAAATAAAGTAAATCCTTAGCACCAACTTTCCTGAATGACAATTTTAGAAGCTGTAGCATTATTCTGTTACATGGATTACACTATAATATGCTAAAGAATAAAACTACTCCCGAGAAAGCTTCTTTATGGATGTTTGTTTGTTTGTTTGTTGTGTTTTTGCTAGTAACTATTAGTGACCAGAAGGGCAAAAAAGATGTTTTCATTTCCATTACTGTGGACACATGTGGGGAGCCGCCCGAGTCGCACCCACATTCGCCATTACGAGATGGTGCCTACATTCGGCCGAGGACAAGTTGTAAACAGGCTAGTGCGCATACACCTGGTAATTTTCCACCTCAGAGTCTCAGCCTCTCTCGTGGCGTCATCTGGCCTGATGTGCGGGGAGCCAATGGGGAAGCTCCATATCCCAGGCGAGCGCTGTGACCTATATAAGGGACGGGCGTTCTGTTGTTCGGGGTCTCCACTCGTGGCAAGCTTATGCTCTCCCTCTCAAGATGCATTAAAGCTTTACTGCAGAAGGATCCTATGTGTGCCGCGTCGTTCTTGCTGGCGAGACGGTAGCGCGGGACAGACACACCATTACATACAGACAAGTGCTCCAATTACTCCACGCAGCTATGTGGTCTTCTTTGCCTCCTTGGAGGACTTTGCTTTCTCCCTATGGTTGGTGTTCTGTAGGTTTGGGGAATAGTAGGTACTGATGAGGGGGTCCTGGCCCTGCTACTTTTAGCCCTTATGGTTGAGATGATGCCCCTGGATCATTTTGTATGTCTTTCAGATATTTTACTTAAAAATATATCATCAAACTCTTTCTCTGCCACCCAACCTAGTCTTAAGGTATGTTAGAGAGGCTTCATGGCAATTCCTTTGCTGTGATTTCCTTTATCTTTTTCCTGGGTTACTTTCCTCTGGTGATATATTAGGGTTTCTTCCATTTGGGGGAGCAGATATTTTAAGCCTTTGACCTTTATACTAAAACAACTCCACCTTTTTATATATTTTGTATTCCTGAGTGCCTTTTACCTATCATGAACTTACTGGTCTCTGTTCTCTAATAGAACACAAGGGCTGGCCAGTCAAATAATGATCTTGAGAGTGAGGATGGAGGCTCTTTGGACAGGAACACAGAAATTGCATACAGGTGAGTAGCAGCCTCACAGATCTTCCAGAATCTCTGACTGGTCACGGTCCTTACCCTAATTTTCATCTGTGGTTATTCTCTACATTGTTTTGCTCTTCCTACTTGCACTGTAGAGGTTATGAATTCGCTTTCTAGGACTGACTTTTTTTTCTAGTCTCCAGTCCTAGTCTGCTTTCTGTTCTATAGTTGGATACCACTTAAAATGTATAATTTACTTTGAATTTTTTTTGATGCACTGTGATAGGGTAGGGCAGTGCCAAGGTTTCTCCATCTTGTATTCTCATTAAGACCATTTCAAGCTTAACTAGAATTTGCTCTCCTTGATGGAGAACCCATGGAAAATTACCTAACTCTATAATAGAAACTTGGGGTCAAGCTGCCCCAGCTAACATTTCTTTGATCTGACAAACTGCCTGTTGTGCAGAACCCCCTCCAGTTAACTGCTTATCTTAGCTTCTGTTAAGTTGCCTGCTTCTGTCAAACCCCAGTGCAGGTGTAAAACATGATGACAGCATTTGTGTTTTGCCTTCAAAAGCCCTTTGCTCTGGACACTGGGTCCTTGAACACCTGAGTATAGTCCCAGCCTGCTGGAATAAAGACTTTCAACTGGCTATTAACTGTGTCTGAGTCATAATCTCTGGTGGACTCCCTGTAACAATAGCTCATGGCCATATCTCGTGAGGAATTTTTTTTCTGCTGAGGACTCTCTGCAGAGTCCCAAGAAGGAGCAGAACATGATATGGTAGCATGTGCACGATTGCTAACACAGATCCTTTTCTTCCTCTTCTTATAAAGCCATGGTGGAGGATTTACCCCAATGACCTCATCTAGTCCTTACTGCCTCTGAAGTATCCCTATCCAAAGATCTTGGTCAAATTGTTTTCATTGCCTTACTACTTCACAGTAGGAGTTAACTTTCAGCATGTATTTGGATAGAGACCTTTAAGCCATAGGTCCTTCCTTCTCTATGGGAAACCCAATTTAGAGAACCAGGTCCCACAAGTTTATAATCAGCTTGGCTTGGCTTTTGTTTAAAAGTTGATTCCAGCACTGGTCCTGAGGATGCCCCTGTGGTTACTAGAGGGTCATAGAAGGAGACAAGAGAAGACCCTGTATTTACTCTGCAGCTCCTTTTTCAGCTGTCCAGCCGCATTCTAATTCCAGTCAGGGAAACAGTACAGCTAGGGCTACCGGGATCTTTTCTGACATAGTCTCAGATTTTTAGTGTGTTGATTAAACCCTTGAATTCAATTTGCCCTTGATTCTCACATCACTCTCAATACACATGATAGAGGAGTTCCCATCTGTGAAATCCACCCCACACTTTCTAAAGCTTTTGTTCTCCCCAACAACAGACTCTTTGATGCAGCAGTCAGAGTGTAGGTTCTCACTTCTTGGTATCCAAAAGATCAGACATCCATGTGTATTAGTGTTGAACTTTTCTCAACTGAGCTGAAGATGGTTCATTCTCAGAGGACCAAGTTTAAACATTTCATAGCATATAAATAATTACCTTTAATATAAGAACTCTTGGTTAGTTGTTTTATTGTAATAAAAAGGCATGCACTACGTGTATGATTGTTTTGTCTGCATAAATTTTATGTGTAACATTTCAATGCCTGATATCTGAAGAAGCCAGAAGAAGGCATCAGATGCCCTGGAACTGGAATATAGATGTTGTGAGCTGCCATACGGGTAAAGGGAACTTCACTGGGGTTCTCTGAAGGAATAAGTAATCTTAACTACTGAGCCATCTGTCCAGTTCTCCCAATCATATATCCTTAATGTAATCTCCAATCTTTCAGGCTGAGGTAGGCTCCCTAATATGGTAATGCTGGCACAGTTCTTCATGAAGTCCCTGCTGGGTTTTCTGCACATTGTACTGACTACTGGAAAACATCTGGGAACAGAGAAGACTTACTGTGTCCACTTACAATTCATGCCTAGAACACTCTTAGTCTGCACTAAAACAACTGGGCACGATAGCCATTTGAATGGTCAGTTTATTGAGAAAGCCCTTAATTAATACCTTAAGGCTATAAATTAATTTTTTGAGAACTCTTCACATGCCCAGAGGAGCATCTAAAGTAAGATGAGTCCAGCCTGATTTCTCCTATTCTGAGGTAGGCTGTTTTCTCCAGCATGCACATGTTCTCCCTGAAAACACTGGTATCTGTATGAGTGTGTGCTCTTGCAAAAGTCATAATTTGATTTAACAGTGTTGATTTGGGTTGCCATGACCAAACAAAATAAACTTTTTCTGAGCTCTAAGATAAAATTGGAGGTGATTTCTTCTTCATCTCATTTCCTTAACATTGTAGTCTCAGATTCGCACAGGAGAATGTTCAGTGCTTTAGGAAAGTAAGGCATTTTAAACAACCAACAGCCAAAGCGTCCAGGTCTTGACCCAAGGTATTTAGTATTTAGAAATACTTTGGAACCACGAAGATCTAGTTTCTACCCTCTGTCACTGAGGGTGTTATGTTCTCACACTGGATTAGTTCTGGGGCTCTGAGGCAATCAGTCCTTACTGAGTTGGGGTTGTGTCTACTGCAGCAACAGCAGCATGCATTCAGTGCTCAGAACATTCAAATAGTCATGTCACTCTTCACCGGGTTCCTTCTTGCCCTTAGTGTCACAAGCCAAATATAAGAAATACAGTCCCCTAAAAATATCCCATAATGACAGTAGCCAGAACACTCATCATAACAAGGGAATGGTGGAGTCTATGTGGTATTAAGGTAGAGTTTATGGAGTGCTGAGTGGTGGCTGTGGATTTTAAGTTATTAAAAGTCTAATACGACAGCCAAGAAAACAAGAAAGAATAAATTAAAGTAAGAAACAACACACCAAACTAAAACCAAATAAACACATATGCACACACACACACACCAAACAAACAAGCAAACAAAAACAAAACAAACAAATAACAACAGCAAAAAAACCAAAAAACCTACAACTGTGGTATCTTTTGTGTATTGGTCACCTACTCCTGAATATGGGATCTTCCCTGGATATACTCAATATCATTGTATTGGAGTACGTGATTTTCAGTCTCCCAGCAGATAAGATAGTTAAGTTGTTGATTTCTACCTGAGTAGCTAGGTTTTTATTCATCCATTCATCCATTCATTTTTTTAATAAAATAAAACAAAAGCTATTACACTGAAGTTGGACAAGGATGAACCCACCGGGGGGGGGGGTAGAGAAGATCTAAGAAAAGACACAAAAATCAGATATCTATTCATTTGCACACCCAGGGATAACATAAAAACACTAAGCTGGAAGCCATAATTTAAGTACAAAGAACCTGATGCAGACCTGTGTCTGCTGGCTTAGTCTCTTTGAGTTCATGAGAGCTTTTCTTGTGAAGATATATAGAGCTCTGTTTCCTTGGTCTCCTCCATCCCTTCTGGCTCTTACAGTATTTCTGCCCCCTTTTCCTATTTTTGTATATCAGACATGTCTTAGACTGTTGCTTCTTGAACTTGACAGTAAGACCCTATTGCTGAAGATGCCATACATTTGAGTCACAGAACATGAAGATATCAAGCTGGTATTCACATGAAAACTTCATCTGTACTGATGACTGGCTTTCCTAGTGCTGAAGGGTATTAGAAATGCTGTAGGAGGAGAAAAGACGTCATCATTTTCAACCAGGTATAAACCCTGCCAGCTATAATAATGACTATCTTGACAATATCAGCCCACTGCCATAGTGGTGACATCAGTGTCATGGGAATAATCAACCTTTTTTGTTTGTTTGTTTGTTTGTTTGTTTGTTTTGGTTGAGTCCAAAGCCTGCTCCATAAGAGGGCAACCTGTCACTATTAATTGGGCCAAGAACCTATGGCTATACAGGTCGTAGGACCTAAGAGAGTATCTAATACTATTATTTTGCTAAATGGACATAGTATTAAAATGGCTCCTGATTGTTATACCCATAGTTCAATGCATTGGTCAACCCTCATCAGAAAGAAGCTTCTTTGTGTCAAAGACGGCAATTAACACAGAGGCATTCAACTGGCCACTCTGTAGAAAATATGAGATTAGGGACCCATCCTTAAATGGGTCTCATGCATCACTTCCTGCCTGCCAAGGCTAAGAGATCTTCAAGAAAGAGGGGATGGAAAGATTATACAAGCCAGTGGTGATATATATATTTATTTATTTATATTATAATATATATATATTTTTATTATCATATATCTTATATATCGTATATACACTACATATAATAAAACTATAATTTATAATAATGTATTACATTATTTTATTTATATTTAGATTCATATTTATGATTTACATAATATATAATATATTTGCATGTAATTTTGTTTATATTTATATTTTATTTTATAATAAAATATTATACTATAATATACTATATTATAAAATATTTTATATAAAATATTATACTACAATATATGACATGTATAATATATGCTATAATATATTATTACATATCATAATATATATATAATATGTATAGTATTATATATATCATATATAATATGTAGAATGAAGTTCTGTTACTATAGAGAACCCTGGCTAATACAGAAAGTGTGCATGAGACCTGGGCATGCTCAAGCCCAACCAAATCCCAGCGTGGAAAGGCAAAGATGAGCACAAAGTCTCACAATAGCTGAAGCAGCCCTACACCCGACACTACATGAGCCACACGTCCTGGAGTAGATGGGGTGAGGAAGGGGGAGAGAGGGATCCAAGATGGTTGATAGGAAGATGAATCAGGGAACAGTCAGAGGAGGAATGTGAAAACAAAGTAAATACAGTATATGGAATTCTCAAAGAGTTAATAGAAAGAGTGTTCCTTTTCTAAAAATTGGGCCCCTTAGCTTTTTTATGCTATACTGTGAAAACTATTTACTTACCCAACACATGGCTGGCAAGTGATTCCCAGTTTGCAGCTTGTCTGTTTAACTCCTTAAATAGTAACTTTTGCTGAGTAAAATTTATTAGTTTTGATCAAGTCAATCTATGGTGGTTAGGAATTATTTTTTAATATATATATATATATATATATATATATGAATGAGGGCAAGTACCAGCAAAATCCAGGAGAAGGTGTCGGATCCCCTGCAGCTGGAGTTATAGAGAGATGTGAGCTATGGACACGGGTGTTGTGAGCTGGCCTTGGTCCTCTGTATGGGAAGTCTGTGGCCCTAACCACTGTGCTTTCTCTTCAGCCCCTCTCATTTTAGTTTTAGTTCATGTGCCATGTTTAAGAATTCATTATTGTTGCTCCATCCATGGGGCTGCCAACTCCCTCAACTCCTTCAGTCCTTTTTCCAACTCCTCCATCTGGGACCTCACGCTCAGCCCAATGGCTACTGTGAAGTGACTCTTGGGTATTCTAAACATTTGGGCTAATAAACACTTAACAGTGAGTACATACCATGTTCATTCTTTTCTGACTGAGTTACCTCTCTCAGGATGAGATTTTCAAGATCCATCCATTTGCCTGCGAATTTCATGAAGTCATTGTTTTTAACAGCTGAGTAGTATTCCATTGTGTAAATGTACCACATTTTCTGTATCCATTTCTCTGTTGAGGGACATCTGGGTTGTTTCCAGTTTCTGACTATTATAAATATGGCTGCTATGAACATAGTGGAGCATGTGTCTTTATTACATGTTGGAGCGTCTTCTGGGTATATGCCCAGGAGTGGAGCAACAGTGTCCACTGGCCTGACCTCCTGATGCTCTCAGAGACTGGATCACCAACCAAAGAATACACAAGGAGGGACCCATGGTGCTGGCCACATATGTGGCAGAGGAGGGTCTTGTTAACCATCAGCGGGAGGAGTGGCCCTTGGGCCTGAGGGTGTTAGATGCCCCAGAATAGGGGAATGCCAAGGAGGGAAGACAAGAGTGGGTGGGTGGGTGGGTGGGGGAATATCCCATAGAAGCAGAGGGAGGAGGATGGGATAGGGAGGTTCCAAAGGGGAGATTTGGCAAGGCGGAAACATTTGAAATGTAAATAAAGTATCAAAAAAAGAAAAAAAAATCATTACTTTGCTCCTCTTTTATGCTTTTCTCCAGCAGCTTCTTAAAAGTTTTATGGGTGTGTGTGTGTGTGTGTGTGTGTGTGTGTGTGTGTGTCTGTGCAGGCTGTGATCTATTCCAAGGTTAAAACTATGAGGTTATGTTGAGATCGCGTGGAGGTTCATTAGAATGTGAGTTTCAGCTTCATTTGGTAAGATGACTGCCTTCCTTCATTAAATGTTCTTTATACCTTTGTCAAACATTAGCTGGTCCTTTTGTTATAGTTGTTTTTGGACTCAAAGTTTTGGAATAGGGAGCTATGCCTAGCAGTCTGCTCATCACATACCTTTCTCACAAGATTTTGGGTTCAGGGGTGCTATTTAATCTATAACATTTCTTATTGGTGCTGCATGCTGCATGCTTGACCGGTACACAGTCTTCATTGATAATGCTTTTTCACTTCAGACCAGCAGGCTTTCCATTTGGTACTACCTAAAATAGATAACAAAGCTACAGGCTTGCTAGAGAACTGAAATTTCTACAGAGTATTAGGTCTTTACACAGAGTATGTCTCCTAAGGTAGTCTATATCCCCTAGAGTGAAATTTAGAGATCATGAAGAGTCACCTCTGCATTCCAAATAGCCTCTGGATCCAAACTATTCAAGGAGTTTTAATTTCTTGTTAATTCTCACATGACCATGCATGAGCTTTCTCCATCATCTCCTGCAGCTTGACCAGTACTACTTTTTTGTTCACAATTATACTCCAGCTTTTCATTTTACTTTTTTGTATCATAGTATAGACTACCAGACAACATATTCTACTTTTCTGAGGCTTTTTTTTTTTTTTGAGATTTATTTTTATTATATGTGTGTGACTGTGTACCACCAGTGTGAAGTGCCTTTGATGGCCACAAGAGGGTATCAGATCTCCTTGGGACTGGAGTTAAAATATTGTCTGAACTGCCAAGTGGGTGCTAAGAATCTAATCAGGGCTCCCTGAAAGAGCAACCAGTGTTCTAAACTATTGAGTTCTCGGCCCTATGTCCTACATTTTCCACACTTGTTTGTAGATTTTGATTCGTCCTTTCAGACTAGAAGCTTATTGATGAACTTGGTGCTTTACAGAAGTCTCTGCACATAGTTCAAGGTGCAGCATTTGCTCCGGTAAGTGAAAAGGAATTTTTCATGGTTATTTCTTCAACCAGAGACAATTTGTCTCCACCCCCATCCCCTTGAAACATGATCTTACTTTGCCCAAACTGCCCTCAAACTCACTATGAATCTGAGGATGACGTTGAACTTATCATCCTGGCTATGCCTCTCAATTTCTGGAATTAGAAACATGTGCCACCATGCCTGGTTCAGACAGATTTTTATACGTAGGATGGTTCTTTTATCTTCAGTTCTTTTGTCTCCAATAGTTCTATCCTCAAAATGCTGAGGAAATAAATATACAGACACCCAAATATAAGTGATTATAGATGTATTATTTTTTAAATTTTGCTTCTGATTAAAGATAGGTGATACCTAATCTCTTTATACTTACAAAGAAGTTATCCTGATAAACAAAAATTGAGCTATGCTTCTGAACATTAACAATAAAGAAGTTGAAGGGGAAATGAAGAAATAATAGAATGTATAATAATGACAAAAATAAAATATTTTGAAATAAGTTTAACCAAAAAACTATCCACAGGAAACGTGAATATTGTATGTTTAAACATATTATGTAAAATATGTAAAAACATATTTAAGTAAGAAACAAAGGAAAGTATATCCCATAATTATAGATTGAAAGATTTGGTATTGTTAATTTAATCTATAGCTAACATTAAAAGAGTGAATTCTATTCAAGATCATATGTATACTTAAAGCAATGTCAATCAAAATACCAATGATATTTTCAAGAAGCATCAAACTCCATTAGAAAAAGAATCATAAGTCAACAAAACAACCTTCAAAAATGTACAGATTGGAATCATTCATATTTACTGATTTCAAAACTTACTATAAAGCTGTGTGGTGCTGGCGTACAGACAGACACAAGGACAAACAGAATACATTTTAAAATGCAGAGATAAATCCTCAAACAAGGGGTCTAAATATTCTTAGCAAGGCATCAAGGTATCAAGACCATTCAAAAGATGAAGGGCACTGTGCTCAAAAAGAATGCTAGGAAAATGGGACTTGTGTGAACAAGAGAAATATTATACTTCATATCATATTGAAAGTTTACAGAAACAATCAAAGAGCCAAACTCAGGAACTAAAACTAGAGCACAGTTTTGTTAGAAAAGATGGGGAAAACTTCATGGTTGGATTGGATAATAATTTCTTGATTTTGCACCAAATTCACAGTCAACCAAGAGAAAGTAGTTCTATAATAACAAATGCCTAATTTTAAAACAGGCAAAAGTCTTGAGGAGATAATTATATTCTATCCAATGTATGTGTGAAAAATGCTCACTATTGGTACAAATTAGAAGCTCTGTGGGTAAAGCACTTGCTCTATAAGTATGAGACGTTTAGTTTGAACCCCCTACCCCAAACCCATCAAGCCTGGCATCATAGCTTATGAATCACAGTATTCTTCTCCTATGATATTGGAGGTAGAGACTGAAGAATTCCCAATCAGCTAACCTGTAAGTAGCTCAACACTGAACAGCAAGAGATCTATTCCCATTCAAGGGAGATAGCAAGGACCAACAATACCTGATACTGTCCTCTGACTTCCACATATATGCCAATGCACATGCGTTCCAGTATTCACACAAACCAGTATATGTACACATCACACACACATACACACACACACACACACACACACACACACACACACATATCTTAAAATAAAATTTAAAACAGAAAAAAGAAAAACAACTGAGAAATTACACGCATTAGTGAGGATACAGAAATGGACGGCTGGTGGTGGTTGGTGGGGAAGTGAAATGTTACAGATGCCATGAAAAGAGTGTGGCAGCTACTCGAGAAATTACACATGAAATAACCACATGAGCCATTTTTGTGACTCAGATATTTGTACAAAATTTCCGTACAATCATCACCCACAATAGCAAATGATGGAAACAATGTAAGTGTCTAGATAGTGGGTGGATGAATAAACAAAATAGAACATTACATTAGAATAGAATTAGGATAAGTTGGTAATAGCCTAGGAGACAAATTCAGATACATATATCAACATGTGTGAACATGGGGCGGTTAGGCTGACAAAACACTTCAGACACAAACATCCTAATGTTACATGATGCCACTTATATGAATATCTACAACAGGAGATTTATAGACGGGAGAAAGAGAATGGTGATTGGCAAGGAGCAGAGGAAGAGGAAACTAGGGGCTTTGTGTTTGATAGGGAGAAGGTTTTAGCAGCTCTCAAGATAGTGAAGTGATGGCTGTCTGTGCAGCAATTCAAATGGATTTCATGCACCTGAAACATGTACTTAGTAATGGCTTAAAATGGTAAGTTTCATATTCCATATATTTTATCACAATTTTTCAAACAATCATCCTGTCACTGTGCAGGATGTTGTTGTGTATGGGGCTGAGTCTGCTAACGTAGATATTTCATATAAGTGGCATCATGTAACATTAGGGTGCTTGCATCTGGAGTGTTTTATCAGCCTAACTGTCTGTGATCACTCTGGAAATCAGTCTAAGTACAACTGATGACACCCAGATTTGATGGGAGGCCATGGGGAATAATGGGAACCACTGGCTTATTCTAAACAAAGCAGATTCGCTCAAAGAAAGGGGGAAAGAGAAGAAGGAGAAGGAGGAGAAGGAGGAGGAGGAGGAGGAGGAGGAGGAGGAGGAGGAGGAGGAGGAGAGAAGAGGAGGAGGAGGAGGAGGAGGAGGAGAGAAGAGGGGAGGAAGGAAGGAAAAGGAGGAGAAGGAGGAGGAGGAGGAGAGAAGAGGGGAGGAAGGAAGGAAAAGGAAGAGAAGGAGGAGGAGGAGGAGAGAAGAGGGGAGGAAGGAAGGAAAAGGAGGAGAAGGAGGAGGAGGAGGAGGAGAGAAGAGGGGAGGAAGGAAAGAAAAGGAGGAGGAGGAGAAGCTGCAGTTGCAAAACCTTGTCCTAACATGATTATTGTATTAAGTTCCCCTAATCATGAGCTCTGGTTACAGCAGCTCTTTGCCCATGTCTGGAACTCTATCTTGTGGTCAAAATGGAAAAATTTTGTAAAAAAAAAAAAAAAAAAGGAATATATATATACCAGAGGCCACATTTTTAAAATCACCTCAAAACACTTAAAAAATAGCTGCCTTTGCCTGACACCCCCAGAAGCTGGACTTTATCTGCCTTATGGCTTTGACTCATGGCTCTGCTCTTCTGTGGGCTCCATTTTGTATCACAGAACTGTAAGGTTGCAAAGTGGGTATGGTTTATAAATATCCAAATTACAGCATTAAGTCTTCATGAATGAATTTTTCCCTTTGTAATAATAATGTCAGGACTGTTATTACACTTGGCTCTGTGGGGACTGGAAGTGCTTTTCAGAAGAGAAGCTCCAGCTCTAGGCTCTTTAGAGTCGATTCCCATGTACTTGCTGGAAACCTTTGAAAACCACATTCCTTTTTGCATGCCTTTCAGCAATGTGATCCCTCCCAGTCAGAATGTTTCCCAGACCACCTCATCAACCATGGTTGAGAAGGAATGTGACCACTAGGGGCTAGTGCATTGGGGAATAGGTTCTGTTCCCGTGCTGTGTAGGACAGGAAGGGAATGTCTTATTCTTGATGTTGCTGTTGATGTTGTTGTTGTTGCTGGTGCTGCTGGTGCTGCTGGTGATGGTGGTCGTAGTGGTGGTGGTGGTGGTGGTGTGTGTTTCTCTTGAGAATATTTTGTTAATTCCTAGAATACGTTAAAGGATTCAAAGGGTCTAATGGATTCAATAATTCACAATCTCTAACCTAGAAGTGAGTAATAACAAACTTGTGGTGATAGGGATATCAAATTCTGTGTAGAGTTGCTGGAGTTGATCTGGATTGAGAATTTTCTGACAAATGTCAGCAAAACCCACAGTTATCTTTATCAATAATTAGACAAAAGGAAACCAACTACAAGAAGAACAGAATAGTTCTTCCTTATTTCAACATTTGTTGTTAAAAAGAAGGGGAGGGAATCAATTTTTGAAAACCTAGGAGGAGTTTTGAATATTAAATGATTGAAATTGTATGATTTATTTGTTTAAGAAAAATTCTATAAAGTAAATATTAACACAAAAAAAGAATACCTAACACATAGAGCTAAATGGCTTGTTAAATTATTGTGCACCAACAAATGCACTCCTTTAATTGTGGTGAGAACAGTGGTGCTAATAAACTAGGTACTAGGTGGACACCAGCCTCTGGAATGGCTCTTCTTTGCCCTCATTTCCATCTCAGTGTGGGGGAAGTGAAAGGACCTTGACAGAAGGAGGTGAGATGCTGGAAATGGCAATGTTTAAGAGGAGCTGACATTTGGTAGACAGATAGGCATTTAAACCAATAACTTATCATTCTATACAAACTAATCATATTCCTTGTCTGAAATTGAAAAGTAAAATCATGTAAAAAATTATCAGGGATTTTGGTAGGAAAAGTATGCTTAATAGAAAGTGAATTGAAGACAGGCTTGGAGGTCTATGTGTAAAATAATAGAGTCTAGCTTGGCTTAAAAAAATCTTTAAAAATTGAGCATCTGACAATATTTTGCCCCTTTCCTAGGCATCATCATAAGCTGGTCCTGGACACTTAACAGATTGGCTGCTTGGGGTTATGTACCTGCTCCATGGTGTCTATTTCTGTGTGCTTCCTTTAGCCTTTCTCCTGACCACCTTTATGCAGTATATTTTTCTGAACATATTTTATTGTAGGTCTATGACTGACAAATTCTTTATCTGAAAGTCTTTCTCTTCCTTTAAAACAATAGTTAGCTAAGTGCAATCTTTGTTCAGCAATGATTTCCCCTCAGCATTAAGAAATTATCCCATTGTCTCTGGCCTCCTTCAGTTGAGGAATCCTGCTTTTAATCTGACCATGTTTTCTTGTGGCTAGTTTTATGACTTCCTCTCTCCCATTACTGTTCTGAGTGTTTCCCTGAACAGAATTATTTTTAAACTTTCTGGTTGAGATGGTGAGATTCTATTTTGAGTGTTTTCATTTGATTTGGAAGTTTCTTGGGGACATTCTGTTTAAAATACTATCTCACTCTGCTTTTGTCTTCTGCTTTTAATTTTTCTTTATAGATCTTATCAACTAAAGACATGACATACAGCTAGATCATTTAGAAAACAAAAACTATCATGACTTGAATAAATATGAAAGATTATTTATTTATTCATTTATTTATTTATGTTTTCTCGCAGACTGATTGATGGCTTCTCAGCTTTCTGTTCTGCATATATCGGCTTCACAATTTGCACCCCATCCATGTTCTGCACAGAGAACTGGAAGAAAAGGGACAAACTTCTAAAAACTATTTCTATTTCTGTTTCTATTTTGTCGGACAGAACTGTGTTATTTGGGTAATAATTTTACCCTGGGCAGATAGAAATAATGTTATCTCAAATAAATCAGTACTGTGTGAGTAAAGATGTGAGGATTTGTGTAGTATTGGTAGATAGGTAGACAGTAGATAGGTAGATGGTAGATAGAGAGGTAGATGGTAGAAAGATAGGTAGATGGCAGATAGGTGGATTGGGAGATAGGTAGATTGAGAGATGGGTACATTAGGAAATAGGTAGATGGTAGACTGGTAGATGGTAGATAGATAGGTAGATGGTAGATAGATAGGTAAATAGGTAGACTGTAGGTAGGTAGATGGTAGATAGATAGGTAGATGGTAGATAGATAGGTAAATAGGTAGACTGTAGATAGGTAAATAGGTAGACTGTAGATAGGTAGATAGGTAGATGGTAGATGGTAGATGGTAGATGGTAGATGGTAGATGGTAGATAGGTAGATGGTAGATAGGTAGATGGTAGATAGGTAGATGGTAGATGGTAGATGGTAGATAGGTAGATGGTAGATGGTAGATGGTAGATAGGTAGATGGTAGATGGTAGATAGGTAGATGGTAGATGGTAGATGGTAGATAGGTAGATGGTAGATGGTAGATGCTGTGAGTAGCTTTGCACAGCATCTTATATCATTCAGTACTGCTTTTGTGTCATTCCACTTTACGTCTGACTTCCTCAAATACACATTCCTTCTTCACTTATGCCTAACATGAGATGTAAACCAATTGTACATTATTATTAATTTTATTAATGAAAATATTCTACTTATTAAAATTATTCATTCTGGTAACTATCATTTCTTCACTAATTTTTTAAAACCTTTTTCTAAACTGCCCGTTTTCCTTTCTATTTTTTAATTGGATATTTCCTTTATTTATATTTCAAATATTATCCCCTTTTCCGGTTTCCCCCCTTCCAGAAACCCCCTAATCCATCGTTCCTCCCCTCCTTCTATGAGGGTGTTCCCCAACCAACCCACTCCCACCTCCCCATCCTTGCATTCTACTACACTGGGGTATCAAGTCTTCACAGGACCAAGGGCCTCTCCTCCCATTGATGCCCGAAAAGGCCATCCTCTACTACATAGGCGGCTGGAGCCATGGGTCCTTCCATATGTACTCTTTGGTCAGTGGTTTAGTCCCTGGGAGTTCGGGGGTGGAGGGGGTCTGGATGATTGATATTGTTGTTCTTCCTATGGGGTTGCAAACCCCTTCAACTCCTTTAGTTCTATCTCTAAGTCCTCCATTGCAGACCCCATATAAAGTACAATGGTTGGCTGCAAGCATCCATCTCTGTATTTGTCAAGCTCTGGCAGAGCCTCTCAAGAAACAGATATAACAGGCTCCTGGCAGCAAGCACTTCTTGGAATCCGCAATAGTGTCTGGACTTGGTGTCTCTATATGAGATGGATATGGGTGGGGCAGTCTCTGGATGGCCTTTCCTTCAGTCTCTGCTCCAAAATTTGTCTCCATATTTCCTCCCATGAGTACTTTGTTCCCCCTTCTAAGAAGGGCCAAAGCATCCATACTTTGGTCTTGCTTCTTTTTCTTCTTAAGCTGCATGTGGTCTGTGAATTGTATCTTGGGTATTCTAAGGTTTCGAGCTAATATCCATTTATCAGTGAGTGTATACTTTGTGTGTTCTTTTGTGATTGGGTTACCTCACTCAGGATGATATTTTCTAGTTCAATCCATTTGCCTAAGAATTTCATGAAGTTATTTTTTTTAATAGCTGAGTAGTACTCCATTGTGTAAATGTACCATATTTTCTGTATCTGTTCCTTTCTTGAAGGACATCTGGGTTCTTTCCAGCTTCTGGCTATTATAAATAAGGCTGTTATGAACACAGTGGAGCAAGTGTCTTATTATATGTTAGACCATCTTTTGGGTATATACCCAGGAGTGGTGTAGCTGGGTCCTCAGGTAATACTATGTCCAATTTTCTGAGGAACTGCAAGATTGATTTCCACAGTGGTTGCACTAGCTTGCAATCCCACCAACAATGGAGAAGTGTTCTTCTTTCTCCACATCCACGCCAGCATGTATGATCACCTGAGTTTTTGATCTTATCCATTCTGACTGGTTTGAAGTGGAATCTCAGGGTTGTTTTGATTTGCATTTCCCTGATGACTAAGGATATTGAACATTTCTTTAGGTGCTTTTTGGCCATTCAATACTGCTCAGTTGAGAATTATTTGTTTGGCTCTGTACCTCATTTTTAATAGGGTTGCACTTGAGTTCTTTGTATATATTGGATATTAACCCTCTATTGGATATAGGATTGAAAAGATCTTTTCTCAACCTGTTGGTTGTCGTTTTGTCCTATTGTCAGTGTTCTTTGCCTTACAGAAGCTTTGCAATTTTAACAGGTCGCATTTGTCTATTGTAGATCTTAGAGCATAAGCCATTGATGTTCTGTTCAGGAACTTTCCCCTGTGCCCATGTGGTCATGGCTCTTCCCCACTTTCTCTTCTATTAGTTTCAGTGTATTTGGTTTTATATGGATGTACTTGATCCACTTGGACTTGAGGTTAGTACAAGGAGATAAGAATGGAAAAATGTGCATTCTTCTATATGCTGATGGCCAGTTGAATCATTGCCATTTGTTGAAAATTCTGTTTTTTTCCACTGGATGGTTTTAGCTCCTTTGTCAAAGATCAAGTGACCATAGGTGTGTGGGTTCATTTCTGGGTCTTCAATTCTATTCCATTGATCTACCTTCCTGTCTCTGTACCAATACCATGCAGTTTTGTTTTGTTTCTTATCAATATTTCTCTGTAGTACAGCTTGAGGTCAGGGATGTGATTCCCCCAGATGTTCTTTTATTGTTGAGAAGAGTTTTCACTATCCTGGGATTTTTGTTATTCCGAATGAATTTTCAAATTGCTCTTTATAAAGAATTGAGTTGGAATTTTCATGGGGATTGTATTGAATATGTAGATTGCTTTCAGCTAGATGGCCAATTTTACTATGTTAATTCTGCTAATGCATGAGCATGGGAGATCTTTCCATCTTCTGAGGTCTTCTTCAATTTCTTTCTTCAGAGGCTTGAAGTTCTTGTCTTACTGATCTTTTACTTGCTTGGTTAGAGTCACACCAAGGTATTTTATATTATTTGTGACTATTGTGAAGGGTGTTTTTTCCCCCTTATTTCTTTCTCAGTCTGTTTATCCATTGAGTAGAGGAAGGCTGCTGATTTGCTTGAGTTAATTCTATATCCAGCCACTTTGCTGAAGTTGCTTATAAGCTGTAGAAGTTTTCTGATGGAATTTTTGGAGTAACTTAAGTATACTGTCATATCATCTGCAAATAGTGATATTTTGACTTTTTTCTTTCCAATTTGTATCCCTTTGACCTCCTTTTGTTGTCTAATTGCTCTGGCTAAGACTTGGAGTACTATATTGAATAGATAGGGAGAGAGAGGGCAGCCTTGTCTAGTCCCTGATTTTAGTGGGCTTGCTTCAAGTTTCTCTCCACTTAGTTTGATGTTGACTACTGGTTTGCTGTATATTGCTTTTACTATGCTTAGGTATGAGCCTTAAATTCTTGATCTCTCCAAAACATTTAACATGAAGGGATGCTGAATTTTGTCAAATGCTTTCTCAGCATCTAATGAGATGATCATGTGGGTTTTTTTCTTTGAGTTTGTTTTTATAATGGACTACGTTAATGGATTACCGTATATTGAACTATCCCTGTATCCCTGGGATGAAGCTTACTTGATCATTATGGATGATTGCTTTGATGTGTTCTTGGATTTGGTTTGTGAGAATTTTATTGACTATTTTTGCATCGATATTCATAAACTGTCTGAAGTTCTCTTTCTTTGTTAAGCCTTTGTGTGGTTTAGGTGTAAGTGTAATTGTGGCGTCATAGAATGAATTGGGTAGTGTTCCTTTTGTTTCCATTTTGTGGAATAGTTTGAAGAGTATTGGTATTGGGTTTTCTTTGAAGGTCTGATAGAATTCAGGATTAATCCCATCTGGTCTTGGGCCTTTTTTGGTTTGGAGACTTTTAATAATTGCTACTATTTCTCTAGGGGTTATGGGAGAGTTTAGATGGTGGATCTGATCCTGATTTAATCTTGATATCTGGTATGTGTCTAGAAAATTGACCATTTCATCCAGATTTTCCAGTTGTGTTGAGTATAGGCTTTTGTAGTAGGATCTGATAATTTTTTGAATTTTCTCAGATTTCTTTTGTTAGGTCTCCCTTTTCATTTCTGATTTTCTTAATTTGGATACTGTCTCTGTGCTTTCTGGTTAGTCTGTCTAGGATTTATCTATCCTGTTGATTTTCTCAAAGAATCATCTCCTGGTTTTGTTGATTCTTTGTATAGTTTGTTTTCTTTCTACTTGGTTGATTTTAGCCCTGAGTTATTTCCTGCAGTCTACTTCTCTAGGATATATTTGCTTCCTTTTGTTCTAGAGCTTTAAGGTGTGCTGTTAAGCTGCTAGTGTATGCTTTCTCCAGTTTCTTTTTGGAGGCACTCAGAGCTATGAGTTTTCCTCTTAGCACTGCTTTCATTGTATCCCATAAGTTTGGGTATGCTGTGCCTTCATTTTCATTAAATTCTAAAAAAGTCTTTAATTTCTTTCTTTGTTTCTTCCTTGACCATGTTATCATTAAGTAGAGTGTTGTTCAGCTTCCATGTATATATGTGTGCTTTCTGTTGTTTTTGTTGTTATTAAAGTCCAGCCTTAGTCTGTGGTGATCTTATAGGATACATGGGATTATTTCAATCTTCTTGTATCTGTTCAGGCCTGGTTTGTGACCGGTCAATTTTGGAGACAGTACCATGAGATGCTGAGAAGGTATATTCATTTGTTTTAGGATGAAATGCTCTATAGATATCTGTTAAATCCATTTGGTCCATAACTTCTGTTAGTTTCACTGTGTCTCTGTTTAATTTGTGTTTCCATGACCGGTCCATTGATGAGAGTGGGGTGTTGAAGTCTCCCACTCTTATTGTGTAAGGTGCAATGTGTGCTTTGAGCTTTAGTAAAATTTCTTTTATGTGTGTGGGTGTCCTTGCATTTGGAGCACAGATATTCAGAATTGAGAGCTCATCTTAGTAGATTTTTCCTTTGACAAGTATGAAGTGTCTTTCCTTATCTTTTTGGATAACTTTTGATTAAAAGTCGATTTTATTTGATATTGAGATGGTTTCTGCAGCTTGCTTCTTGGGACCATTTGCTTGGAAAATTGTTTTCCAGCCCTTTACTCTGAGGTAGTATTGTCTTTGTCACTGAGGTGCATTTCCTGTATGCAGCAAAATGCTAGGTCCTGTTTACATATCCCATCTGTTAGTCTATGTCTTTTTATTGGGGAATTGAGTCCATTGATGTTAAAAGATATTAAGAAAGAGTGATTGTTGCTCTTTGTTTTTTTGTTGTTTTTGTTTTGTTTTGTTTTGTTTTGTTGTTGTTAAACCTGGAATTATGCTTATGTGGCTATCTTCTTTTGGGTTTTTTGAAAGAAGATTACTTTGCTTTTTCTAGGGTTTAGTTTCCCTCCTTGTTTGAGAATAATTTTCCATCTATTATCCTTTGTAGTGTTGAATTTGTGGAAAGATATTGTATACATTTGTTTCTGTCATGGAATATCTCGGTTTCTCCATCTATGTTAATTGTGAGTTTTGTAGGATATAGTAGCCTTGGTTGGTATTTTTGTTCTCTTGGGGTCTGTATGACATCTGTCCAGGGTCTCCTGGCTTTTATAGTCACTGGTGAGAAGTCTGGTGTAATTGTGATAGGTCTGCCTTTACATGTTACTTGACCTTTTCCCCTTACTACTTTTAATATTCTTTCTTGGTTTTGTGCTTTTGGTGTTTTGATTATTATATGATGGGAGGAAATTCTTTTCTGGACCAGTCTATTTGAAGTTCTGTAAGCTTCTTGTATATTTATGTTCATCTCTTTCTTTAGGTTAGGGAAGTTTTCTTCTAAAATTTTGTTGACGATATTTATTGGCCCTTTAAGTTGGGAATCTTCGCTCTCTTCTATACCTATTATCTTTAAGTTTTTCTTCTCATTGTGTCCTGGATTTCCTGCATGTTTTGGGTTTTTTTCATTTTCCATTTTCTTTGACACAACAATGTTTTTTATGGTATCTTCTACACCTGAGATTCTCTCTTGTATCTCTTGAATTCTGTTGGTGATTCTTGCATCTATGTCTCCTGATCTCTTTCCTAGGTTTTCTATCTTCAGGGTTGTCTCTCTTTGTGATTTCCTTATTGGTTTTATCTACATTTTTAGATCCTGGATGGTTTTGTACAATTCTTTCACCTGTTTGGTTGTGTTTTCCTGTAACTCTTTAAGGGATTTTTGTGTTTCCTCTATAAGGGCTTCTACCTGTTTACCTGTGTTTTCCTGTATTTCTTGAAGGGAGTTATTTATGTCCTTCTTAAAATCCTCTATCATCATCATGAGATGTGATTTTAAATCCAAATATTGCTTGTCCTGTGTGATGGAGTATCCAGGACTTGCTGTAGTTGTAGAACCGGGTTTTGATGATGCCAAGTAAGTAGCCTTGGTTTCTGTTGCTTATGTTCTTGTGCTTGCCTCCTGCCATCTGGTTATCTCTAGTGGTAGCTGTCCTTGCTGTCTTTGATTGGAGCCTGTCCCTCCTGTAATCCTGCTTGTGTCAGAACTCCTCAGAGTCCAGTTGTCTCTGGGATCCTGGGATTCTGGGATCCTGTGATCTTGAAATCCTTGGTGTGTCAGAGCTCCTGGGAGTCAAGCTTTCTCTGGGTATTGCAGGGGTGGATGGAGAGCTAGAGCCTTGGGTTTGCTCAGGGCGCAGGTGCAAGCTGGAAGGAACCTGTAGCTCTAGCTGGATGAGGGTTTCTTTTTTCCTGGATCCTGTGGGGGTCCCATTTATGCTGGGTGTTTGGAAAGATGTGGTGGCCTCAGCTGTGATCTTGAGCATGTCAGAGCTCCAGTGCTCCTGCGTGTGTCCAATCTCCTGAGAGTTGAGCTTCCTCTGTGATCCTGTGATCCTGGGCATTTCAGAGTACCTGGGAGTTGGGCTCCCTCTGGGTGTTTTAATAGTGGTTACAAAGCCAGCACCCAAGGTGTGCTCCAGGTGCAGGTTCAGACTGGAAAGAACCCATGGCACTGTGCTGGGCAAGGGTTCCTGCATTCCTGGATCCTGGGATACCCAATTACTCCGGGTGTTTGGGCAGATGTTGTTGCCTTCTCACCTGTGATCCTGGCATGTTAGAGCACCTGGAAGTCGAGCTGCCTCTGGATATTTTAGTAGAGGATACAGAGCCAGTGCCCAAGGTCTGCTCAGGGCCCCATTTTCCTTTCAAATGACTTATCTTTATTATAGGAGTTCATTATCTTTTAAATAACCTAAGAATTTTATAACTTATGGCATGCATATTTTTATTATTTCAATTTCCTAGAATTTGCTGTTTCTGTTTATTCATCATTCATAATTGATAATTCTTTGTGCTTAGAAATTTTGGTTGTGAGATTCTCATTATTACAGTATAAGTCTGACATGTTCTTCCAACTGTACAGGCTTGTGCTCAACAATTGCTCCCCAGTTAACAACACGAGTTTTGAGGCTGTGTGGAACTTTTTGATGTGGCCCATTTGGTAGAAGTCTGTCATTAGGGGTTGGCTTCATTTGAGTCCAGTCCCAATATTTCTGTTTCTTGTTCTACCATCATGTAAGGAACCTCAGCCCCGTGCTTCTGAGAGCTTGTACTTTGCTGTGTCATGAATGTCAGATTCAAGAGCTGTCAGCCAAGACAAATATTGCATTTCTTAAGTTGCTTCTGTTAGGTATTTCTGGTAGAGTGAAACTAAAATTCACTTGTACAAGTCATAAAGGCCTCTCATATTTTTCTCCTGCTGTTTTGTGGGACTTTGTTGAGATGGTCCCCCAGTATAATTTTGTACTTGCTTGCCTGGATGTTTTGGTCATGGCTACAGTACAGGGGCACTAAATCCTGCTAGACCTTTTCATCTATACTGCAATAAATGACAGAATTTTCGAATTTTCTTGTTTGTGTATTCCACTGTATACATGTACCACATTTTCTTTATCTTTTTATCTATTGTTGAGTGTAGACTGTCTGAGGCTCTCACATCATTCCAGAGGCCATAAAACACTTATTCCCCACAAAGCACACACACTATTAAACACACCTATGTGCAGCCCTTATTTTCCTGCTAGGAAAGCAAGCACATGGCCTTACTATTTGTTCTCTAGGTATATTCTTCAAGAACTAATAAATCCATACAGTGGAAACAAGAGCTTAGAAGTTGTTTTATGTCCCCTGACTTTCCACCCTTTAAAAATTGGGGGGTGGAGCATAGCTCCCCATCTTCATCTAGTCAGTCATCAGCCAAGCTATGCCTGGAGCAGACATTCTCAGAAGACCTTTCAAAAAGGGACCTTCCAGAGGCTCATATGGCTAGCTAGCCTCCTGCAGAGCAGGAAAAATTCCTCATGAGCTTTCTGGAATGGTGCTTCTGTTCTTTATCAGACCACAAGCTTTGGGCATCTCTGTTTACAAGATGCCCCACAGCCTTTCAGAGTGACCTGATTCCAGTGAGCAATCCCAGGTGGAGCTTGAAAGCTGCCCAGGGCCCCAGACAACAGGAGGTATTTGTCAGCAAGTCACATCATTGGAGTGAGGGTTGCAAATGCTCTTGTGGCAGTAGTGGTGGCTTGTTCTCTGAGTTGCCTGATTAAGTAAGATTAAGGTAATATGCTAAACATGCAGGACAGTAAGGCTCCCAAATCCCTTTTCCAGATATCAAATGCTTAGGGGTGTTGAATACTTAAAAGGTACTAGATCCCAAGTGTTTTGGAAAGCATTTTGTCTTCTAAAGAAAAGCAGATACTGATCAATATATGCCTTCTCTCTTCTCTTGCTCCCTCACCTGCTCTCATTCTTACTCCTCCTGTCCATTTTATCTTCCTTCTTGAGGTTACCTATAGGCAAACAAGTCTGAAATTATTTTGGAAGAGATCAATGGGACTGATTTTCTGTGCTGTAGTAGAATAGCATTCATGGAAAAAGTTTCTAAACTCTATTAATGGAGCAGAGCAGAAGTCATTTTTGCTAGTCACCAACTATTTAGATAAACTTTGTGATTCTTTTTTCTTTTAATTCCCCACTCCCCATGGTGAGCATCCCCATGAAAATAGTTTTTTGAAACAGTCTTGCTGTGTTAACCAGGCTGGTCTTGAACCCATTCTTCAGCCTCCTAAGTAGCTGGGAAAAGTTATGTATCCTGTGCTCAGCTTTAAGCAATTTTTATAAAGTAATGTTATGAACTTACAAAGGGCAAAGTGTTCATTATCTCAAGAACTTGAGTACCTTGTCTTAGACCTCACTCTGATTTACAGTTTCAATCAAAAGACATTTAATTGGGATTGGCTTATAAATTCAGAGGTTCAGTCCAGTATCATCAAGGCAGGAACATGGAAGCATCCAACCAGGCATGGTGCAGGAAGAGTTGAGAATTCTATGTCTTAATCTGAAGGCTGATAGCAGAATACTGACTTCCAGGCAGCTAGGACAAGAGTCTTAAATCCATGCCCACAGTGACACACCTACTCCAACAAGGCCACACCTCCAAATAGTGCCACTTCCTGGGCCAAGCATATTCAGACCATGATACCCACCTTCCCAGGAGAGACTCCACTCTGCAATGGGCTGAGCCCAGCAATCTCAAACACTAATCAAGAAAATGCCCTACAAACTTGCTTACAATCAAACAGTCTGGAAGCATTTTCTCAGTCCAGAGTCTTTTGCCAGGTGATTCTGGCTTCTGTCGTGTTGGCATATACCTAGGCAACACAGTGAACCAGCAAGTTGAGCTTCGTGGGAGAAGAGTATCACAATATAAACAAAAGGCATAGAGAGATAAAGGAAAAGGTAATGGATAAGAGCAGGAAAGGGGAGGGAGTGGTGCAGGAGGAGGGAAACGAAACAGGCATTTCTCTAGAGGCTGCTTTATCACAAAGCAAGTATCAAGAAGGAAGGGTCAGCGTTAATGGTGGCACTGAGCTCGCTTTATCCTTTTGGTCAAATAACAGCCTTCCACGCAAGGAAGATTTGGGGAACTGTAGCTTGGTTGTGGAGCCCTAAGGCTCCAAATCAGTGGCCATCACTGACTTGAAATACATGAATATGATGGTGTTTGTTGCTTGCTCAAGAAACAAATTCTTCCACATTAAATACTTTTACATTGTGGTCCTTAAAAATGAATTATGTTTTACTATAATATAAAGCCTCAAATTTAACATGAAAGTATCCAGATCTCTCTCATGCTAGATTCAGGGTGAGTCTAGTGGTAGTCACCTGTCCAATTTGTGTAAGGCCCCAGTTCCTTCCCTAGTGTGGAAAAGATTGACAAGATGCAATGTTAGCTTTTGTGTGCTCTCAGTTATAGCCACACGTGCTCGCTGTAGCTTTTTGACATATTTGGAAGTGCGATGTGTCAGCACGACATGGAGGGGTTAACAATGTCCTCAATGTCACTGTCATCTGCAAACTCAAGTGCACAGCATATGGTTCAGGAATCAATAGAACTTAGGGTTGGCTCCTAGTGAGTTTGCTTCCAATATAACTGGCCACCAAGAACGTGTCACCTTACCTTCTTCAGTCTTGGCCATGAGCAGAAGCCAAGCTTTTCTCTTCTGTAAGAAGTTGCAGTGAGGATGGGACAAGAAGGATAGACTTCAATGTAATTACTGGGTCCAGCAAGGGCCTGATCTCAGTGCCAGAGTAGTACTGAGGACCCTTCAAGGGAAAGTTTGGCCAAAACTATAGAATCTACAACCCCCCATGCAAACTCCCCCACCCACACCCCCAGTGAAGAGCAGCCACATTTTGTTTGTTTGTTTTTGTTTTTGTTTTTTCAAGACAAGGTCTTTCTGTGTAGCCCTGGCAGTCCTGGAACTCACTCTGTAGACCAGGCTGGCCTCGAACTCAGAAATCCGCCTGCCTCTGCCTCCCAAGTGCTGGGATTAAAGGCGTGTCCCACCACATTCTTCTTAAGAGTTAATCCAGCTAGGTTAGACAATTATGGCCATCCTTAGGAAGGCAGGCTCACTTTAAACTTTAAAGAATAATAATTTCTTCACTGAGACACTGTATGTTACCTCCTCAGAATTCTGTATTCCTACTAACTGCCATGAAGTTCAGCTAGGTCAGCATACCTTGTTAGTTTCTTCTGGCTCTTTCTTTCAGTTATTATCCAGAGTTCAGGTGTTCTTTCTCTGGTCCTTCAGGTTTCCTCTTACTTGTTCTCTAAAGCCTTGCTCCACACGATGTGGCTAGCACCCATGCTGTCTTAACTCAACTGGCTTTCTCTTTTCCTCTTCCCCATCTTCCTCCTCTGGGCAGAACCTACCTGTCCTGTGCTTTTTCTGCTACATTCAAATAAATTTTTTTTTGAGCTTTTGTTTGAGTCTGTTCTTTTTTTTTTTTTTCACTAGTGAGACTTAGAATCCCAAGAGGAGAACCTGATTTCCTGGGTGTCATTCATAGAAGGGGAAACCAGTGAGTTTAGGAAGGGGTGTTCGAAAGAAGGATTTTTTTATCTTAATAATTAGTTAATTTGTTTACATGCCTACTGAAGTTTTCCCTCCCTCCTCTCCTCCCAGTCCTTCCCCCAGCCCCCATTCACTTTTTCTCCCTTTCTCTCCAGAAAAGGGGAGTCATCCCATGGATATCAAGCAGCATTGGAATATCAAGTTAAAGTAAGACTGGGCACATCTTCTCCTGTTAAGGCTAGAAGAATGGGGGAATGCCCCCATAGAGGCAGGGGGAGGGGGAGGGAATAAAGAGGTTCCAAAGGGGAGATCTGGAAAGGGGGAAACATTTGAAATGTAAATAAAGTATCAAAAAATAAAAAGGGTCCCAAAGGCAGGCAACTGAGTTAGAGACCGCCACTGCCACTGCTCCAGCTGTTAGTAGTTGCACAGAAAGATAAAGCTACAAAGCTGTTACATATGTGCAAAGGGCCTAGCTCAGTCCATGCATAGTCTATGCTGGTAGTTCAAGCTCTGTGGGCCTCTATGAGGTCAGGTTAGTTGATTTTGTAGGTTTTAGATTTTCTTGCGGTGTTCTTGAGCTCTCTGGCTCCTACAATCCTTCCTCCCCCTCTTCTGAAGGATTCCCCAAGCTCTGCCTAATGTTTGGCTGTGGGTCCCTGCATCTGTTTCCATCAGTTGCTTAGGGAAACCTTTATGGTGACAGTTAGGCTAAGGTTCCTGTCTGCAAATATAGCAGAATATCATTAATAGTGTCAGGCATGGGCTTCCTCTCCCCACATGGGTCTCAAGCTGGACCAGTCCTTGGTTGGCTATTCTCTCAATTTCTGTTCCACTTTCACTCCTGCACGTCTTGCACATAGGAAAAATTGTAGGTTGAAGGGTTTATGTCTGGGTTGTTGTCCCAGTCTTTCCATTTAAGGTCTTGCCTAATATAGGAGATGCTAGTTAACCACATTTCCCATTACTATGAGACTTAGATAAGGTGACCCTTGTAGATTCCTGGGAGTTTCGATTGACAGGGTTTCTTTCTTGTCCCCAGAGATGCCCCTCGATTCTAGTTGCCTCTCCAAGTTTTCTCTCTCCCTCCAGTCTCCTGACTTGGTTCCTCCTGCTCCCATCCGATTTCTACCCTTTACAATTTCCTCCCGTTCTACACACAGTATTTATTCTAGCTCCTCCTCTCAGTGAAATCCAAGGAGGCCTCCTTGTTACTTACCATCTTTGTGTCTATGGATTGTAGCTAATATCCACTTATACTTGAGGAAATACCATGCGTCTCTTTCTGAGTCTCTGTTAACTCACTCAAGATGATCTTTTCTAATTCCATCCATTTGCCTGCAAATTTCATGATGCCACTGTTTTTAATAGCTGAAAAATATTTCATTGTGTAATTGTACCACATTTTCTTTATCCATCCTTCTGTTGAGGAAAATCTAGAGTATTTCCAGTTTCTTGCTATCCTAAATAAAGCTAGTATGAACATAGTTGAGCACATGTCCTTGTAAAGCATCCTTTGGATATATGCCTAGGAGTGGTGTAACTGGGTCTATTGAGGTAGATCTATTCCAAAGTTTCTGAGAAACCAGCAAATTGATTTCCAAAGTTGTTGTGCAAGTTTGCACTTCCAGAGCAATGGAGGAGTGTTCCCTTGCTTTACAGAAGATGGAGGTTTTAAATGGTGCCATTTACTTGCCGAAGCTTAGCATTTTGAATTCAGCAAGGGATAGACTTTAAACAGGTGCCAGACGTAGATGATCACCTTTGACATTCAGGTCTATGAACTGGGATGATACTGGCTCCATAAGAGTGCTCTGCATATGAAGTTAGGTGTGGAAAGGCTTCAGCACCTAACAAGTATTTGGCAAATGTCCACCACTCTTGCTTTGCTAAGTCCATGTGTGGGATTCAGGAGCCACTGTCCCACAGTGGTGGTGAGATAGGGTCAGTCCAATCATCTGATCATTATTCCTTCTAGGTTTGATCTTGTTCATCCCCATGAGGCCAGTTCTTCAGATACATTTTCAGACCTTTGTGGAGAGACATTTATTTGCTGTTTCTCTCTTGGCAACAAGGCTGGCCTCAGTGGCAGCTGTGTAATTCATACAATGCTGAATCACTCTCCTTCTGCAGAATGTAAAAGGAGGATGTAGGATGCAAAAGTGTGGCAAGCTAGGTACAGTGAGCTTAGCGGTACTTGCTCTCTTCTTTTGATGCTCAGAGATGGCAAGAAGAGGCCTCTTCCTAAGTGTCTAGCTGGTGGCCTCTGTGAGGTAGAGAGGTGTGGTCCCTTCACTCTTTTAAGAACATCTTTCCACCAGATGCACTGAATGAGTATGGTCCCTTTTAAGTATAGGGCAGCTTATTCAGAGCTAGCAGAGCACAGCTCTGTTGAAAGGATAAGGAGGCCATAGACTAGGCCATCTGGGGTAAAGATTGTAGCTGAGCTGCAGAGAGGGTTGATGGCAACTAGAGAGCTCACTCTGGCAGTGTTCTCCTTAGGGGTACTGGCCTGATCAAAAGCATAGCATGGTGACAGGACAATCTTTCTTCAGCTACAAGGGAGGCTTGGTGGCTCCATGTTTAATTTTGCTGCCAGTGAGTTCCATGTGGTCTTAGTACACAGTTGGTGTTTATAAAATGTGACAAAAAGGCTGGGGTATTCCACCAGAAGTTGCTATATGTCAGCCTTAGAGATCATCATGCTTCAGCTCAAGTAGCACATGGTCCCCCAGGTCTCCCTTTCCAAGTTCTCTTCCAGACCTATTCACCCCCACATACTCTGCTTACATATTGCTTCATTCATGAATTGGTTACTTTCTACTTCCCAGTAGAACATAAGCCTTGGGCTGTAATGGAAGAGACAGTTTATGTCTTGTCAAGTTCTTAGGACAATACATGGTTCAAATACTCATTCAAAAAATATCTCATGAACTTGGTTGAGTGGTTTATGGTGATTCTGAGATACATAAATACGAAATATAGCAGTACTTCATTATCCAGAAGTCAGTATTTTGGTAACTTGCAATTCTGGAAAGTCTTTCTGAAACTGGAAATACAAAAGTGTTTAATGCTAAGACTCAGGAAGGAATTCCCCAAAACTAGGACTGGCATCGTTCAGCCTTGAAAGTGATATCCCTGACTTCCATATCATATAAGGCGTGGTAAATGAAATCTGCATGGGCCACCAGAAAGCCTTGGCCTGGCCAGAAAGCCACCCTTGTGGGTCAGTAACCCTGTGGCTTGACCATAGGCACATACCCACTTTCTATGGATAAGGCGGGAAGGCCTTAGCTCTGTATTATGACTCTGTAAGTGTAGACAATGGAAAGATCCAGCATATTCACCTGGGGGGTTTATTTAGCTGGCCCCTCACTGTCCAGTAGATGTTCACTAATGCTAAAGAGAAAAAGAAAACTGTGAGGTTTTCAAAAACAATACTACACAAAGATAATGCTTTTTATATACATGTTCATAACATGCATGGTTTTATCTCATTGCTTAGATAGATTCCACAAATTATTGACTCTTGATAAGCATCTTGGAAGTCTGCCTACCTGATCAGAAGAAACTGAGCCTATAAACAAGGCTGTGTGTGGATGGCATAGCTAGAGCTGCTCTTATTTTTAAGGACATTTGTGTGTGAATACAGAGAGTAATACTACAGGCAGAACAGAATGTTTAGACATGTGCTGGTTGTGTTAGTTAATGGTTCAGTTGTGGACTTCACAAGATTTTTCTTCAGGTGTTGGAATCATCAACAATAGATGTGGCTGTGCTCTAGGTCCAGTGATGGTGAACAGATAAAACCCTACCAGCATGCTTGTGATGCCAGAGACAAACCATATACAATCCAGACTGGGAAGATGACCCCACGCATGGAAGTAGAGTCCTAATTGTGTTACCCTAGGCAGCTGCCTAACCTTGGTGTGTGAAGGGCTTATTTCTGCATTGTAAACCCAGAAAAGCAGCAAATTCTGTGATTGCAACCATGCAATCCAGTAATTTATTTGTTGGGAGAAAATTTTGAAACTCTGCATGCTGCCCTTTGAGAAGTCTTTCTACTCCGTACACTGGAGTCTCATTCTATATACTTTGTTGCCTCTAATTTAGTTAAGAGCAGATCTATGGGGTACCCTGTCTTACCAATTAAGAGTCACCACCAAGGTCATAGTCAGAAGGTGAATTCGGAACTTTTCTTTCAGCTCTTATATGAACACATACTCTAGTGCCAAACATAGAAGTTATGTTAGCCATAAACTGCAAATGAACAAGACACTCAACTTGAGCACAGTAATCCTGAGCACACAGGGTGGGGCTCCTCAAACATACTGGAGAGTTAGCATCCATGAAGGACTGTTTTCCCAGGGTTGCGTACACCATTGTAGGGGGCTCCTTCGTAATACACACTCGGTCATAATGATCTCTTCTTACAGGATCTCAGCTCTACCAGGCTTCTAAAGGCCAGTTCCACTAGGCAATTGCCAAGTGTCTACACATAAAGATGGAACCATCTCCTCTCCTTTCAGCTTCCCTTTAGCTTTGTTCACAGAGAAAGAACCAGAAAATGAAGCCGAGTGATTGGCTTATAGGATAGCCCCCAGCCACTAAAAGTTTACAACTTCTTCAGAAGACAATACAAAAACCACACCATTTGTTCCAGCCAAGAACCATAGTTAAGCACACAATAGTTAAAAACATGAAAACCTTAGCTGGTTCCATCTGTGTTTCCTTAGGTACAGCCACTCTGAGACTTGATTTCCTCGTTTGCAGTATACTGATTATCAGAGGCTGCGGGGATAGACCAGGTTGGCATGTGAAAGCCACCTAGAAGGCACATGGCACTTGTCAAGCCCTGTGCCCTGTTCATACCTTTTACATATTACAACATGCAGCTCTGGGAAAGACACTGAAGTGCAGAAGTGGAAGTAAACAGGCTTGCCCAAGGTCATCAGTTCAGCTGGGCCACATTCTCCCTTAACAGAATACCTGCTCATAAGCCAGCAGCAGGGCATGAAACTGCAGGGAGTTTGCTAGTCTAGGAAAGACCCTTGCTCCCAACCCCACCATCAGAAATGCCCACAGGTCTGTTCCAGCCCACAGGCAGTGAGAGGTCTGTGTACTATAAGCCGGGACCGTGTATAGCTGTGTCCATAGCCGTCATTTATCTTGACCTCAGTACTGGCAGCTTTGCATCATGTCCAATAAAATCCAAACCAAACCATAAATGAACAGTACCACTGAATAATGGGCAAGCTGCCTTCCTTTTCTTCTGTAGGAAAATCACCAAAGTTGGTGTTTTTGTTTGTTTGTTTTATTTTGTTTTGTTTGTTTCTTTTATGTTTAAATAATATGCCTGTAATTTTTGTTAACTGCTTTGCAGAAGGTAACTGTGGTCTGAGGCTGACATTGAGTTTTATTTCATTGTATTTTTTCAGGCTCTTGTCTTGTATAATGTGCATTTATTTCTAGCTTTGGCTGGCAGATGTGATTGCTAGGTTTGCCTGCCAGAAAGCTGTGGGTTCCACTCTGACTCTTTCTGTGGTATGAAGTCAGAGAACATTGTGGAACAATTGCACTGAGAAGCTCTTCATGAGCAAGTTAAAAAAGGAGGTTCCCAGGCTTGGCACCACTAATGCTCAAGGCCAGGTCATTCTGTGTTGGGGGTGACAGCACTGCCCTGTGTGTTCAGAGTGTGGGGAAACAGCCTGATCTCTACCCTTTTTGCAAGTCCACACATCCCCTAGACAACCACAAATATATTGAGAGTTTTGCTGATGTCTCTGGAGGGGGTTGTAATTAAGAACTAAGAACCACTATGTTACACATTTGGGTCCTCAGCTTCTGCGGATTGATAAGAGACTGTGATTTTAGGGCCCTAAGCTGGCAGATCATGGAGTAAGAGGAAGAAAGTGTTGATGATGGAAACCTTTGCATTGAAACCACAGACTAAATAAACAGAGTGCACAGTGTGGCATAGCTTTCCTAAATAACCAAAACCGAAACAACAACAACAAAACTAACACCAACCAGAACAACTCACTGCAGCTATTTTGAGAAGAATCCTGCACATTCAAGGGACTATTGAACTTTATGTCTCATTGTTTAAAAAACGACCACTCTCATGTAACATGGTGGGTGCACCATGCCCTTACCACAGTCCCCAAACCTGCACTTCCATATACCATCTTCCTTGACTGTAGAAATACATGTCAAAAAGAAAGCAGGGACTCAGAATAGGTAGAGTACTTAATGGTCCCATCAGGACTGTGTAGTTCACACACACACACACACACACACATACACACACACACACACCAGGATTCTTACAAGCTCACAGTGTTCAAAGTCCTCCGTTTCCTAAAAGAGCTGAAGTGAGGTCAAAGGAATTAGACCCAGCATGCTGACCCTCCAGTAATCAATGTTGTCTGGCAGTGTTCTGGTGACTGCTTCTGTCACTGCCACTGTGACTGTACACACCCATGCTGTGTGTCTTTCTAAGAAGGTGTATGTTCCTGGGTATGTGAGAACATTTGTTTGTGTTTCTATACCTGTGTCTGGACGTGTAACTCTATGGTTCTATGTATATCTGTGTATCTATGTGCATAAGTATTTGTCCATGTATATGTGCATATTAGTGTGTGCTCCCGTGTATGTCTAAGTACATTGGTGTGGTTGAGACTGGAAAATGGTAATTCTGGGAAGGTCTTGAAATCTCTTTCAGGCACAGGAAGAGGCAGCTAGGAACTGTCTTGAGTTGCAGAGACGAAGAAAACATGGTTTTAGGAAGCAGGTTTCAGATGGGTTTTGTTTTGAATCTTCAAAGTCCATTTAAAAAACCATGGACAAATTAGTAGCTTGTGATGTCTTGCTGGTCAAAACTAAAAACATCTGCATAAGATACCTTCCCCAGAGTTTCACATGGAATCAGAAACTCACTCCTGCCAGTCCCTACCCCAACACCTTTTGTGTCAAAACTTCAGTGCTAGGCCTTATTGGGACTGTCTACCATTATAGTTCAGTCATTACCGTTCAGTCATTACCATGCAGTCCTTAAATCTCAGATGGTATTTGTGCTACTAATTCTCTCAGACCCAGGTGTGCAGACATTAGTGTTAAGGACCAGAATGGGGTGGAGGGTAGGAGAAGCAGAGGTTTGTTACTGGCCAACTATTGGTTAACTGAACAGAGAGACATCTTCATCCACAGGAAGCTACCTCCTGGTGATGCTTTCCATTAGAGACCTCCTTATTTGCTGTGGCACTAACCTCCTTCTGGGCAGGCTAAGAACTTTTCTCTTTTGTACCTGGTGGATGGAACAGAATCTTGGTGAATAGGCTTTGACACTGGGAAGAACTACAAGAGACAAAGTGGAAATGTAGCTTAGGACAAGGAAGAAGAGAGTTAGCTCTCTGAGATGAGGTCTTCCTTTCCCTATGTATGCTGAGAAAGCCAGGCCATAGTAGCCCTACCATTTTACACTGCTTCCTGAGGACAGGACCACATTGCTTTATCTGGGATGGGTTTGACCTGAAATTATATCTGAGTCCCTGTAGTGAACTTTTTTTTTTTTCTAGCCAAAGACGTACCCAATAGTCTCTATGTAATTCTTGAATTAATAAGTGTGTTTAGTTCAAGTGATCAGAAACAGGGAATGGAATCTCTGCAGTTAAATTCATAAATGAATGGATACATGTGGATAAGCATCTAACACACGAACCTTTGGAGGACACATTCAACCATCACTAAGACACGGAGAAGAGGGTTTGATTGCTGACTAGAACTTACAGTTGAGAAAAGGGAGGAACGTGGGGGTTATTCCCAGGTTTTTATTTGAGTGGAATAGGTAAATATACAATTACTGTAGTTAATAACGATTACAAAAGGAGGAAGAGACTGGGAGAGAGTTCTATTTTAGGACTATTGAGTTGGAATTCTAAAAACTTTGTATGTTTGAAAACTGGTGGAGCGTAGACGATCTGAAGATACTAATAATTGGTAATTCAGAGTATTGTGAGATCTTACTGGGAATGTGGGTTCCTGTAAAAACTTCCATAGTGAATTGTATAATGGATTCGGGGTTTAAGGTTTGATTGGATTTTACTACTAGAAAGTAAAAAAGTAGTCCAAGTTTCTACATGTCACCATCTGTGGAAGGAGTAGCTCTCCAGGATGGTAGTGCAATACCCACAACGGGCAGGGGACAGGGAGGGCAAAGCCTCCTCCCAGGAAGGCTTCAGTGGACGGCAGGCATGGAAATTTCCAAGTCAGTGAGCACAAGCTTTTCTACAAAGTAAATATAAAGAATAGCCATATTTTGAGCAATGAAATTACTCTGCAACAGAAGCTATGTGGTAGACATGGAGAGTCTGTGCCAAGCAGTTATAGGCAGCTAGCTGTGAGCTGCCTTCTTCACTGCCATGTCTTCAGAGCCAGAGATAGGATCTGATCCTTAGTCATCTGTTATGAGAGCTATCTACCATAGGACTGATGAGGCACGGCAATCAGGTAAAGAGAAATTCTGCAGGTACTCATTGGCCTGTGGGACAGGACAGCAATGGTGGTTTTGGTAGACGCTGGAGAGATGGGCGGTGAGGGGGGGGGTTAAGCAGATCCAGTTTGGGAAGGATAAAGATACATTTTGTTGCTATGAGTTTCAGTATTGTCTGAGTTGTTAGAGATAGAGACCTGGGCCCTGGCAGTCCTGAGAAGCCAATTAAAGAGTCTAGCAATACTAAAAAGCTGAGAAAGGAGGTTTATGCAATGTGGCCATGTAGGGAAGCATATCTATCAAGTAACAAGGGGAAAAGAGAAACTTTCCCACCTCCAATCTATCTTTGGGCTAGTAACATGAAGATTTACTTAAGCAGGAGGTAAGAAGCATGCATAACTAAGCAGTTACCAGAGAGATGTGGTTCCTTCCTCACAGACCCATCACCATCTTGTCTCGAGTATGTCCTGAATGGTAGTCTGATAAGTTCTTAGGATTGTGTGAGATCTCTTCCTGAGAGACAAGTTTTTCCTCTGATTGGCACCAGGCTCATCTTTGCCCTTCTTCTAGCATGAGACTCTTGGGGGGAAATTTCATTTCTGCTGGGACCAATTTTTAATAACTCTGGTAGGAGAAGAGAGGCACCAGTGTCTCTCTTCAGAATATCCTTGTTCCTATCAGGAGGCTAGAAAATGGATGATGCGGAATTCACTCATAAATGGTAATCACAGCTGTAAGAGTGTGCTGATTTTGTCTGTTAAAACTTCAGATTCTGTGTCATTAGTAGACATTATCAGTAGAGAGATTATTGCCAAGACATGGTTTATAGAGACCAGCAAAGTCAATGCCTCAGATAGTGGGTTCAACTATGATGAGGTGGACAGAGGTAAGTTGATTAGGAAGGGAGCTGCAGATAAAGCCAGAAACTCAGGATAAACTCTGCAGAGAGGAAAATTCAATGGGTAATGCTGTCAACTGGAACAGGCTTGCCAGCAACAACTGGATATGATTTTTTAAGTGTTTAGGAGAGACATGACTAATGGTGGTGGGTACTGTTATTAGTCAGATGTATCCAGGCTATGGGCAATGTGAGTGGGTAGATTAAGGACCCCAGTCACAGGGATTTTCTTGTTTGTCTCTGATTGTAGCCTTTCTATCAGTCGACTTAAGAAGATAAAAGCCAATGCTAGATAAAGAACTGTCTCTGTGTTCATGTATATCTCCAAGGAACTCAGATATAAACAATTGCTGAAGTTCTGAATCTCAGACATGATTGCTGGAACACTTTGCCTACATGTGCTTGTCTGTGAGAATGCTTGTGCTCAAGAGAGAGGATACACTCCTGATGCCTCTGTAAGAACACTTTATCTCTTGTCTGCTCATTTTTGAAGCAGATATTAGCAAGATCTTCAGTACTGCTAAGGCTGGGCTGTGTCTTTGCTGACTTGTAGCCAGATACCAAGAAGGACCCTAGCTAACTAGCAAAAGTGTACCCTTGCCAGAAACTGAATCTGAGACACATGTGGCAGTCAGTCCTTCTGACTCAAAGTTGGGGACTGAGATCACTCAGGGGCTGAAGAGGCCTGCCTGGCTCCAAGTCTGTTTGTCCCCCTTCTGTTGCTGAAATAAATAAATCTGTAGCAAGCAACTTTTGCCTCTGTTCCCGGGGACCAGACCCAGCTTCCTATCTACTTGTTCCTACCACACCCAGAGAAGATCAGCTACTATCCCAGTTTCTTCTTGAAGCCTGGTTTGGATGAACTTAATAGTTGCCATGTACCGTATTTTTTGTGGGTATTGAGATGGGTCAACATAGTTAAGAACGAGAAGGCTCAACCATATCTGTGATGTTGTATGTTATTAGATTCTTGGGTCTGACTAAAAAGCTGACGAACTGGGGGAAGAAAGAAAGAAAGAAAGAAAGAAAGAAAGAAAGAAAGAAGCCACCCAAAGCAAAACAAAACAACAAAACTCAATCATGGAACATCAAAATTACTGTAAATCTAAAAACAGTTCTAGCAAGCATGGCACAGACTGCTTGAGCTAGGGGCTGGTTGGTAGAAGTTTAGGGTTGTAAAAAATGGTTCCTGTCTTCTTTTTTATTACGACTCAGCTAGTAACAACTGTGTAGGCGGGAGGAGATCAGAAATAAATGTCTGACTTGGATTTTGCACAATTGGGTTCCGCTCCAAAGCGCACTGCCTGCCCACTGACCCAGCTCAAGTTTTACAGGGACAGCAAATAGGTATAGTTTGGGAAATCTCAGCCCCTCCTCCCGAAGGTCCCCACCCTGGAACTGGCTGGTTTGCAGGTCGCTCCTGATTAGAAATCCACCAGCTGTTCTGCTTCCCGATTCAATTCTGAGAACACTACAACAACTTCATCCAGTTTCTTCTCTTTTCTTCCCCTCGGGGCGATTTCTTTGATTCCTTCTCCTCCCTCCTCTTTCTCTTTCTCTTGTTTTTACAGTCTCCCGGTAATGACTAATTGGCTGTGTTTCCCAACTTTTTTATGTTTCTCTTGCTCTTGTTACAAGCGGTACTAACCCCGTGATATCCACAGGGACCTATAGACAGCCAACATTTCCAAATGATATACAGCGTTCTCCTTTCTTTCAAAGTGTAAAACATTTACAAGGAAATGTACAAATGTATTAGGCACATTTCCCGGGTCGGTCATTAGCTCGCTTCTCTGCGCTGGGGTTCGCTGCCCTTCCCCCCTGCACCCCTGTTTCCCCCCTTTCCCCGCCACGGTCCCCTCTGGATCGCGCGCTTTTCGTGCCAGCGGGGCGGCCCGCGAGACCGCAATTGCTCTGGCCGGGATTGACGAGCCTCGGATGCCCATTTACTGCGCGAGGCAGCCACTCTGGAGCCACAGCACATCTGGATGGAGTCAGCCGCCCAGCGCCAGGGGCCAGCGCAGCGCGGCGGCGAGCGCGAGGAAGGCCGGCGCCCGGGCCGCCTCCGCGCTGCCCGGGTGCTCCCGGGCTGGATTTCCTGATGTAAACAGAGTGGCCCTGCAGGAACATAGCTGCTCTGCTCCCCGTGTCACTGAGCGTGCTTTATCTGCTCAGGGTCAGCACTGAGACTTAGGAAAACAGAAGCTTTGCTTTGAATTTAAACAGCTCCAAAAGCCACAGCTCATCTCCGCTGGGAGGGGGAGGGGAGGAGGCTTGGCAACCCTGCTCCTGCCTGTGTGTTTACTTGTTCCTGTTTCTGGTAATTTGGGGGCTAATTTCATTATCTATAGCAGGATTGGAAACAAGATGCTTTTTCTGTTCACGACGCTAAGGGCATGTGTGAATCTCTGTGCAGAACTTTTGACGTGCCTACTCAGCTGCGGTCCCCATGCTCTGTGCCCTGGCCCACCGGTTGCCTAGTGGGGCACGGGGCTCCCTAGGGCGTGGCCGGCTGTGGTTTGGGGTCCACCTTGGTTTACCCGAGCTGTGGGATCCAGTCCTGCGAACCTGAGACCTTAAAGCCTTTCCCTACAGAACCTCATGAAAGTAGAAATCAGCCAAGTATAAAACCGTGACAAAGTCGTTTTGACATGGCCGGTGGAGAGGGAATATTCAAAATGATGGCAGAGCCTGGACTGTCATCACCGATAATTAAAATGAAATGTAGATAGATATGTTTCCAGTTCAACAACAAGCAATTTTTAGCAGCCACGTATAGAAACTTCTACTGACAGAATCATCCTGGGATACTGGCAGAGCTTTCCTAACAGTCAAGCAGGGACTGGTTTTGCACAAGTCTTTAAAGAAACACCAGAGAAGGAGGCTGTGTGAGCACCTCAGGGGGCCTAGTTGGGAGGATAGAGGTGCGGTGTAAGCTGGTTTGGAAGGCCTTAGGGGTTGGAAGAGGAAGATATCAGAGTTACAGCTTCCTGTGACTTCCTGTGATATGTGCCAAGGTGTTTAGAGTCCTGTTCTGGGTTTCAGGGACACTGCATCAGAGCCATCTTTGTATTAACTAAAGGCCCAGCCACAGGACCCTTACAGTGAGCTGGTTCTCACCTGTGAATGGGTTCATAGAACTTGTGTCTTTTTTCCTCACAGGCTGTAGTTTGAAGAAATTACTACAAACTGGGTGAACAATGACAGAATGTATCTGGGTCTGACTGGGCAAATCTGCTGTGAGCTGATTTTGATATGGAGACAGGGTTCAAATCAGTGTCAATGAGATTGGTTAGAGCAACTCTTTTTCCTCAAAGCAAATAGAGGCCTGGCCTTACAGATTTTGACAGAGGAAGAGGAGGAATAACCAATGACCTAGGCTGGCTTAGTTTACTGAGAAGGAACTCACTCAAGAATTCTTTCAAAATAGTTGTCCCAGCATGGTGTGATGGCCCAACATGACAAGGTGACTGGCTGTCACTAGTCCTTAGCACCCTGGAGACAAAGGAAGTAGCAGTGAATCCAGCAAGTTGTAGGGCAAATTGGAGCGCAAGATCCTGTCATAAGCAACAAAAACAGAAAACAAGCAAGCACACCATTGTCTGAGCCAAATATGAGTGACTATGGTCCAGGTACTTAGACTATAAAAGTGTGTACAGAGATTGGAGTTTATCTCTGATGTTTTATAATCTAACACATGGTGTGTGTGTGTGTGTGTGTGTGTTTAATTTCTTTCATCAGCATTTTGTAATTTTCAACATAGAGTTCTTGAACATGCTTTGCTAAGCATGTGTTTAAATATTTTTCTTTCTTTGTGTAATAGGAATTTGATTTTTATTTCAATAACTGAATGTTCATCTTTGGGAAGAACTGCAAGTGATTTTTGTAGACTGACCTTTTACCTGTGGTCTTATTGTATTTATTTTATTCCAGGACTTTCCTGTGTAGATTCCTTTAGATAATCTACATAAGAAACTGCACAATCTGATAATACAGCCTTTTATTCCTTCCTTTCAATATACATGACTTTTATTACTTTATCTCCCATTTGCCGTGGCTAGAACTTTTGTAATTATGCTGAATAAGAGTGGGCAGATCATCAGTATGTCCCCATCTTGGTGGGAAAATATCCAGTCTTTGGGTACTAAGTATTATATTAGGGGCCAGTGAGATGGCACAGTGGGTAAATGCATTCATTGCCAAGCCTGAGTATCCAAATGTAGTTGTGGTACAGAGAGAGAGAGAGAGAGAGAGAGAGAGAGAGAGGTCTGAAATCTGAGATCTGAATGGAAACATTTAAAAATATGACATTAGGTTGTGAATGTTTGGTAGGCACAGTCAAATAATATCCTTCCATTTTTAATTCTACTTTCTTCATAAATGGTTTTGAGATTTCTTTGTTCAAATCTTTCTTAGCATCAATTAAGTTAACTTTTATTATTTGCTTACTGAGCAGATGGAATATACCAACCACATCCCAAAGGCTGAGGTAACCAATTTTTCATACTCCATTTGGCCATGGCTTATAAGTGTGTGTGTGTATAATTTCCTAACTTTTGGACTCAACTTCATTCTTTCTGCATATATTTCTTTCCTTTTGCTCTGCTTTTGTGTGAATTTGCTTATGTTATCTTCTGAGTTTGGAAGTATTCTTTTCTCTTTCATTATTCGGATAAGATTGTGGAAAATTAGTTTTAAGTTTTCTTTAAAATCTTTCTAGAATTCTCTAGTCTAGTAAAATCATTGATTTCAGAAATTACTTGTTTTGTAGTTCCTTAATTATAAATTTGTGACATTAATGACAACAGAACAATTCAGATGACCCTTTTTTATGTCAGTTGAGTTTATGTAGCATTTGATTTTAAGTTTAATGATTTGTGAGGATGAGCCTTTTCACAGTGACCTCTTACTGCCTTATAGTGATAGCAAGCTCAGCAAGAGACCTTCAATATCATTATTAATAAGTTATTATTACCATTCTTTTTAATTTTGTCAGCTTTCAGTTTGTTAAGTTTTTGTAGAATTTTGTTTCATTTGTTTTTCTTTCCTAAAAAGAGTTAAAATATTTTCAACTTCACCGACTTCGGTAATTCTTGTTTCTTTAAATTTATTTTGCTCTTATTCCTAGTTTCTTGAGGGAAGAATTTGAATCTTTTGTTATTTCTAAGAATTTAGTATACTACATTTCCTTACCTCTACTTTATAATTTAACCTTACTTTTCTTGATAAATGATCTTCTTTCTGGTTGTACTCTCTTGTATCCTGTTTTCACCTCAGATTTCCTTTGGTATGTAATTTTTAACTCACGAATAATTTAGAAATTTATTTATAGATATTCTGATATCTCTGTTATTTGTTTGCGGTTTGATTTCATGTGGCCAAGAGCATATTTTGTATAATTTTAGTATTTCTAAGTTTGTTGTTTGCTTTTCTTTTTTACCCAACAGAAGTAAACATACCTGTCACACTTGAAAAGGTTTCCTATCTAAATGTCACGTAGAATGCTCTGTGCAAATCAGTTAGGTTCTGCTGGTTGACATCATTGTTTAGTTCCTTTTTTTTTCTAGATTTCTATCAGTTGAGATCAGATAGTTTGTAGACTCATCTATGTCTTTCAATTGCTTCATATATTTTGAGATTCTTGTATTTGCTACATTATTAAGATTACTATTTCTTCTTATAGACTGATATTTTACTAATAGAGATTAACTCTATTTCTACAATTTTCTTTGTTTTCAAGTCTATTTTATCAATACAAATAGAGATATGTTTGTTCTTTAAAAGCATGATTTTATTGACACATTTATTTCCAATCTTCTGTCTTTAATCTGCCTCTGTCATTTTATAAGAGAAGCAAACAGTAGTTAATTGGTAATACTTCTTTATATATTCTGTTAACTTGTATTTATTATTATGATTAGAATATTTAGAAAATTCACATTCAAGTTGGCTGATGGCTTGCAAATACTTTAATTGCAATTTTCATTGTTTCCCTCTGTGATTGTTTCTTCCCTTCATTGTTTCCCT
>JADRCH010000145.1:806306-908355 GCA_019843965.1 Rhynchomys soricoides | reverse complement strand
ATTGTTTCTTCCTTTCATTGTTTCCCTCTGTGATTGTTTCTTCCTTTTCCGTAGGTTACTTAGTGCTGTAGTAAGACTCCCACTTAGTCTACTCTTAGTGTTTTAGTGTTTCCTTAAGCAACTTTTATAATGATTGCTATTCATGATATGTGCACGTCAGTTGATACCACTGTCTTAACATTTCCAATCACGAGTGAAAAGTTCAATTCCGTTTGGGCTCCTTGATCTTCCACCTTTAAGTACCATTTACTTCTGAGTCAGAACATATTATGATTCTTTATTCTATCACATATGGTTCATAAAAGTTATAAAGAAGAAAGCAATCTTTTATATGTGTATGTGTGTGAATATTATTTCCATTATTTTGTTTTTATTTCCTAGTCCCTTCTATTATTTTTCTCTATATTTTATTTAGAAATATTTAAGAGTATGTCTTCTTTTGACACATAAGCATCCCAGGAATTATGTCCATAATTTTAAGCATCATGGAAAGTATGATTTTTCCTTTATTTTAGGATAGTATTGCTGGATATAGAATTTAGGCTGATCATCTCTTTCTTTTGTTACTTTCAAAATGCTACTGGTGGGCTGGAGAGATGGCTCAGCAGTTGAGAGCACTGACTGCTCTTCCTGAGGTCCTGAGTTCAGTTCCCAGCAACCGCATGGTGGCTCACAACTATTTGTAATGGGATGCAATGCCCTCTTCTGGTGTGTCTGAAGACAGCTACAGTGTACTCATATACATAAAAATAAATAAGTATTGAAAAATATTATTAGTATTTGTTTAGCTTTTAAATATGGGTTTTGAAAAGCTTGGTGCAGTTTCATACACACTCTGGCTTTTCATTTCTCTTTTTCTTTCACAATCTAAAGATATGTATGGATTTTGAGTCTTCTACCTCAGAGATACTAAAAGAATATTCTATTCAAGTTTTAAGATTCTGGTTTCTGTCTGCTGCCACTGTGGGATAAATCTTGTTCTGTCCTAACATGCATCCTAGCTGACACACATCTTTACCTTTAATCTGCCCCCAAGCCTGTGCAATATGTTTTTATACCTGTCAGTATGTTTTCAATTCTATGGATTTTAAAATAGCATTTATTTTCTGAGATTTACTTTTTCCTTTATTTCAAAACAATTTTTAATGATTGTGGAATGTTTTTTGTGGCAGCTGCTAATTCTAACATCTGATGACTCTCCTTATCAACACCTGTATTGACAGCATTAATGTCCTGTGTGCCTTCAGGTTTTGGTCTTCTTGATTCTTGGTATGAATGGTGATGTTCAGTTATATACTGGGCATTTTTTTATGATGTTAGGAATCTGTGAGCCCTAAGTGCATGTATATTTAATTAGGTAGTCAATCTGTATAGGCTTAACACATTCCTGAGTAGTTTTGTGGACTGACTTTCTGGTGGTGGTATGATTATCAGTCTTTACTGTGTTGCCTTTTGTCTTCTTGGTTCTCTGGTTTCCCAGTATACACAGCATTCCCACTGGGATAGACTGAAGAGTAGAAGTGGAAATCAAGTTTTACGAGGTGAGAGAGAGGTGGGATGAGATCTATGCATCTGTCTTCTAGCTCTACAGGTATCTCTCGCATAGGCTTGGAGAGCCCAAGCCCTTTGCAGTAGCTACTCTCTCACTAGCTACTTGCCCTTCTGTGCCACTAACCCTTACTTTTGCATGTCTCAACAGGAAAGGTCTGTGTTAGGCTCAGTAGAAAGGAATTCTACCTCTAGATCACTGAATTCTCATGAGGCTTCTTCTGGTATTGTTGAAAATGAGCCCACCTGGATGTCTTCTATTATAAAAGAATAATAGATTTTGTATATAACAAAGTAGAGGGTAGAGGGGGTTTATGAAGGAAGAGGGAAGTAACTGAAAGGAGACAGGCAGGATAAGAGACAGTAATGGCGGAGAAAGACTAAATATTTTCTAAGCGGTGGAATCTAGATTTAAATTATATATGATATGAATGTAAAAGGGGAACTGTTGGGGAGGACTACTGAGCCCATTTCCCTTTTGGGTGCCCAGTGGACTAGCCCTAGAGACTGAGAATTTTGAGTCTGGTATAAGTAAGATAGAACACTGGGCAGGGAGAGCACTATTATGACATAGTGAGAAAAGACAGATATAGAAGTGCAAGGCACTGTCACCTCATAGGGAATGGTAGAAGAATCAGGTTATCTGGCAACACTGCCCTTCACTGACTTCCTGGATATGGCCATCTACCAGAGATGGGGCTAGAGAGCAGTGGCTGACTTCACTCTCAATTGGGGGCTGAGCTTCAGTTCTGCTGTTTGGGACAGTACAGAGGTGCTTTATATGCCAGTTTGGAAAATGAAGGCTTTGAGCTGTTGGGAAGGAAAAAGAATGCAGGAGACAATATTCTGTTTTATTTGTCATTCTAATTAATATTACTTAAAGTTTTAGAGTAGCAACAATCTAAACTTACACCCTTGGGGAGTAAGGAATTCGGTTGATGCTATCTATTACTTGATTTAAGGAAGTCTATTTGGGCTTTATCCCACTCTTGGCATGCTCAGTGCCCAGGCATTTTTAATAGTAACAGAAACGTGTTTCTTGGCAGCTTGTTTTGCTTCCTAGCTATAGTTTTATTTTGGTATAATGGCATATAGTCTGAAGGAGCAGGGTTTGTTCTGAAAAGAGGCTTATTTTATGTGCATTTTCTTGCCAATGGTTTTCCTGAAAATATATGTATTTGGAGACTGAACGAGAGATTTGCCAGGAGTTAAATATCATACTCCAAAGAGGATTCAAGCTCAAAGCAAACTGCTTTCTAAAAAGTTAGTGATAAACACCCTCTTTGCCATTCAAGGGAAGAACTGAGAAGCAGTGAATGGTTGCTGTCGGTTGGTATTCCTTTGGGTAACTACTACAGCACTTTTAGAAATAACATTTTCTTTCTCACTTTTTATTTTAGATACAATCTTCTTTCTCAATTTTTAATAATAACTTTTAGTCAGACAAAAATACTGAGATATAAGTGAGTTTCATACTCACGTTAGCACACTTCTTCCCTAATCTTTACTTTCTTTACATTTTCTGTTTGTTCTCTAAAAGGTGGAACCAATCAGTGTTCACAGTACAGTGTCCCGTGGGACCTGTCGGAAGTACCATGTACCAAGGTTATGCATTAGGTCTCCAATTTGTCTTAGAGATCTATATTCTTTTTTTCTCCCTTTTTTGTCTTTTTTTTTTATTTTTGGATATTTACTTTGTTTACATTTCAAATATTTTCCCCTTTGGAAACTCCCTATCCCCTCCCCCTCCCCCTGCCTCTGTGAGGGTGCTCCCCCACCCACCCACCCACTCCCATCTTCCCTCCCTAGCATTCCCCTACACTGGGGCATCTAACACCCTCAGGCCCAAGGGCCTCTCCTTCCACTGATGGCTAACAAGACCCTCCTCTGCCATATATGTGGCCAGCACCATGGGTCCCTCATTGGTTGATGGTCCAGTCTCCAGAAGCTCCAGGGGGTCTGGCCAGTTGACACTGTTTCTCCCTCTATGGGGTTGCAAATCCCTTGCAGCTCCTTCAGTCCCTTCTCCAACTCCTTCATCTGGACCCCATGCTCAGTCCAATGGTTGGCTGTGAGCATCTACCTCTGTATTTGTCAAGCTCTGCCTGAGCCTCTCTGGAGTCAGCTTATCATGCGTCCATCAGCAACCAGTTCCCAGCATCCACAAGAGCATCTGGATTTGGTGACTATATATGGGATGCATCCCCAGGTGGGGCAGTCTCTGGATGGCCTTTCCTTGAGTCTCTGCTCCACACTGTCTCTATATTTCCTCCTGTGAGTATTACGTTCACCCTTCTAAGAAGCACTGAAGCACCCACACTTTGGTCTTCCTTCTTCTAAGGCTTCATATGGTCTGTGAATTGGATCTTGGGTATTCAAACTTCTGGTGCTTATTCTTAAGCACCAGCAGTGAAGCCAACACAGGACTCTGCTATACCATTATTTCTGTTGCTATTTAAAACAACCTTCAGGGTTTCGAACAATGGCTTAGTAGATAAAAGTGCTTTCTGTTCAAATATAAGGATCCGAATTCAGATTACAGCATTCTTGCAAAGAGCAAGCACTTGCAATACCAATGCTGTGGTGTGGGAGGCAGGAGTTTCTGCAGCACCTGCAGGCCACTGGCCTATGTCTACATTCAGTGAGAGATCGTGCTTCAAAAAAAAAAAATTGGAAAGTTACAGAGCAATTCAACCAACATTCTCCTTGGGCCTCCACAGGCTTGTTTGCGTATCTCCTACACAGGTACACATGTATCTCACACACACACACACACACACACACACACACACACTCAGACATTCAGAATAGAAAAATTAATTATAGAAAACTTAATGAAAAGTAAGTTAAAAGGAAAGAAAAGGAGATGAGGGGTGGCTTGTAGGTATGGTGGAGGTGAATGCTTATTAGAGAGATGTGGGAGAGCAGAGCCAGAGGCAGCCACATCCAGGAGAGTTCAGAGTGGTTATAACCAGACTGAGCTGGACCAGGAGGGGAGAGGAAGAGGGGAAGGGAGAAAAGAGAGCCAGGAACCAGATGCAGCAGCTAGGAGGCCCAAAGTACAAAGATAGCAGGTAAGCAAAATGGTTTTTTCAAAAGAAAAGAGCAACCCAGCACCCTAGGCTGGAGAGTTCAGGATAGGGGTGGGGTAGGGAGGCCCTGTAACAGGTAAGGACTGAGAGCTGCAGGAAGAACTTGGTGATCAGGTCTGCTTTGATTTGCAAAATAAGCACCTCAGTTAGCCATCCCCCCACCCCACCCCACCCCACCCCCGTTGAAAAACCTAACAGAAAGCTTATATATTATAGATACATTTTCTTTAAAAGCTCAACATTGGAGGCTTTTATTGGATTGTTTTTACTATTATTTAAAAGAATATTTAGAATAAGGTATTTGTTGAAAAACCCAACACTAGAATTGTACAATTAAATTAGGAAGTTTCCCGATATGTCTTAAGATTAAACATATTCTTTTCATAGCAATGTCATTAGCTGTTAACTTTTTCAGTAGAAAAAGGCCTTGATTCTATAGTTCTGCCTTCCACAAAGAGGCATTGTGCTCTTGAGAGTAGTTCATTGACCAGGCACAAAGTATCAGCAGAAGTGGCTCTCAGCATCTGTTTGATGAGCACTAGTCCTAGTGAGGTACATACCACAGGGTACCCCAAAAGTGGGGCCATCAAATGGCCATTTTTCAGCATGGGTTCAGCTTTTTTCACAGATAATTTTTTTCTTGTAATTATCAAGGACTCAGATAGCTGTTAAATTTACCAAAGGAAAAAATCTCGCTTTATATGAATATACGTAGAGAAACCTTCCTCCTCCTCTTCCTGTTTCTTTTTCCCTCCTCTTTCTCTCCTTCTGCTCTTCATTGACACCCTTCTCCTTCTCTGGTTCTGTAGATAGAACCCAGAGCTTCACTGAGCTGCGTTCTCCCATCCCCAGGATTGATTTTTCCATGGGAACGGTGATGTGATTGAAACTCTTCAGAACATGGTAAATGCACGTGTTCATTCTTCCTCTATCATTTTCAGAGAAGTGCAGAATACCTGAATGACAATCAAGACGGTCAAATCCGATTGGAAGACTGCATGGGAGACTGCAATAGAGGCACTGCGTCATATGCCATTGAAGCAAATTTTCTTCTGCATCATTGCTCAAAATCTTCATTTCCATTTCTTGAGTTTGCCCATTAAACCAGGAAAGAGAATATGAGACAGGAATCACCTATGTGCAAATATGCTGTTTCAATTCACTTGGAAAGCAAGTGTGAGCTATAGAAGGGGCGGGTTTTCATTATGACTGACGCCATGCTATTACTCTTCCAAACATAATGGAGTCATGACATTGTCACATGAGTTTTGAAGTCAGTGAACTATTGACATACTATTGCTTCCTGAAAAAATAATATGAGAAAGGACAAACCAGAAAGTAACAGATTAACGGAAGAAGTGGGCAATATGTAAAATACAAACAATTTCCAACCTAGCACAGAAAAATATAGCATGCATTTTATTTCCATATTTTTAGCACGTCCTATAAAATCTCCTCACACCAAGATATAGTCTGTATGACATGTTCCAAGCTCTGGTTGCCAGCCTCATGCATGGCCACTATGCTGAGTTAGGCTCAGCAGGGTACATGGCAAAATAAGTGAATTTAGGAGTTAATTTTCTTTGTTCCATCTTTTCCTTGTTGGCTGCTTCAACATACACTGCAAGATTTTGAGGTTAAAACTGGGAGGTAAAATCAATTAAAAACTCAAGAGGTTAGCATGTGATCAGTTTCTAGTAAGTGAGACACAGGGGAAAAGGTTAATAAATTTCTGCAAGAAAAACATGGGTGCATCTTAAATTGCACAGGAAAAGTTAAATTAGTTTTGACTAGTTCATAAAAGAAAATGATCTAACAGACAAACTGAGCTGATTGATCAGTCAAGGAAGAACTTTAAATCCTACCTGCCATATCAATTTGGTTCACCCTGTCAAATGTGGGGGAAGGATCTGATTGGGCATGGTTTCCTCACAGGCATCTGAAGGAGGCATCTTGACTGCCAGAGCCACTGAGAATTCTGTCCTACAGTGATGACGTGATCTATTAAGTGAGAATAACCACAGTAACCATAAAGTTACAAGCTTTCCCCACTCTCTCGTACACTGTTACTGAGTCACCTTAAAGTGTAGTCAGCCCTGCCCGGCTCTGCCAAGCCTGTGACAGCTTGGACCCCACTGCATGAAGGAGTTGAATGGAGGCAGCCTGGCCCTCTTCCCCCCAAAAAGGATATGGCCTTGCTGAAAAAGAATACAAACCCCTGGATTTTCCTCAGCAAGCAGCATATGTGGGTAGCTGGTAACTTAGAGAGGTTTTTGTATATGTGCACTGCTGAATTGCAGGCTGTTCTGCCCCAGGATAGGAATTTTGTATGTGGTTAGAAAGTCTTCATAAGAACTAAATAAGGTGACAGGGTTAAAGCTCTTGGCACACAATACTTCATAAGCTGTGCAATAGCATTATAAAGTTCCTGGGGTTGATCCATGGATCCACTTGCAGCCGGACATGGAGATGTGATGCTCCTCTGGCCTGGTTGATAACTAGGCAGTGGCATCCTCCTACCTGAGTCTGTGTCTGTCCCTCATGTGTGGGGCACATGTTCTAAGGGGACTCTCCACCAGTGTTAAAGGCAGTCGCCTCAGTATTTTAGATATGTGTTTTCACTTTCCACTGCCCTGTTCTTGACCACATATTGTTAAAATAAAAAGAAGAAAAGTTTGCAACCTGGGGCAAGACAATTAGCTTCTGCAAATGTCTTATTCTTCATTCTAAATCAGCAGCTCTCAACCTGTGAGTTGTGACCCTTTGGGGGTTGAACAACCTCTTTATAGGGGTTGCATATCAGATGTTTACATTGTGAATCATAACAGTAGCAACATTATAATTAAGTAGCAGTGAAAATTATTTTACAGTGGGGGGGATCACTACAACATGAGGAACTGTATTAAAGGGTCACAGCATTAGGAAGGCTGAGAGCCACTTTTCTATGTGATGATTATAACATATATATTACAGTCTCATGAAGTTGGCTTTGAACAGAGGAAAACTTTCTGAGTTGTACCCTGAGCAGTTCCAGCCTCTGCAGTATTGGTTGTCCTTATGTATTAGAGGGCAGTGTCTTCTTAGTAGTCAGTGGAGGACGCCCACTTGGCCTAGAAAGCTCACACCTTCTCTTCCTGGGACCTGGCTCAGACACATGGCAAAATCACAAGAAAACAACTATCATAAAGTCTTCTCCCAGTTCCAATAGGCTGTCTTAAGGTGACTCTGACAGACAGTCACCCACATTCTAGTTTTCTCAATCTTCTGTTAGGACCAAGGACTTGTTAGAAATGTCCAAGCTGAGGAATTTCGGTTCCTGAACAAAGTAGCTTTTCCATGGGTTTCTGATACCGAAAATAGCACAGCTGGAGTAGCTGTGTTCATTTCAGGAAAAGGGAAGTTGAAAAGAGGCAGCCTTGGATATAATTTGGGGATTAAATGAACTCGTAGGTCCAAGGCCTGGGTTCTTCGGGTCTAAGCATTGTTTCTTAAGTACATTTACCTTTTTCTCTTTACAATGCCCATATGTTTGGTGGCATATGATTTGGTTGAACATCCCAGGCTTGGTACCATTACTCCTGGATCTAAAATTAAGGCTTCATTACTCTCCAACAACACAGTTTGGCATGGAGGGATAACATACTTAGCTTTTTGTGTGTTCTATCACCTCAGATAATAATCATAATGACACTCAAATGTGTGCAATAAATGAAAAATTTGTGACTTGTCTGGCATTAAGCCGATGTTCAATAAAAAATACCTGATCTACTTTTCTTTGTAATCCTGTCAGCATGTCTTTTCATAAACTTTATTCTTGAATTCTCATTACATAGTAGTACTTTGGTCTATTATATCCTTCTCTGTGGCAAGAAGTTGCTTGCCTAAGAAGCTTTGTCTCATACTTTGCCCATCCCCCTGGACTTGAGTAAGGACATCATCTTCATTATTCTGGTCTCGTTCTGATCTTCATGAGCCTTTTTTGGGAGGTATTCATTTTTGGTGCTGGTGCACAGGAGAAGGAACACTTCTCCTGAAGTAAATGGTGTAATTTGTTTACTTTGGGAACTTCCGGGAGACCCAGGAACTCAGTGAAAATCTTAACAGGCAGGCTTTTTTTTCCTTCTGAGAGTCATAGGAATCTGTTCCCAGTCCTTGCCTATTTCCCCCCTGTCCATGATGGTTGACTCTTGGATTTTTATCCTATCTTACCCAGGACTTTTCTTTGAGTGAGGTCTCCAGTCATTATTCTGATCTGACCTTATTTTTCCTGTGCTGAGCTCTGACAGCATCACAATGGTGCTGTTCTACCTCTATACCTCTATAGCAGGCAATGACCTCACTGCTCACCTCTATTTCAGGAAATGACCTCCTTGTTCACGCCATGGCAGGCAATGCCTTTGCTGCTCTCCTCTATAAAAGGCAATGACCTCTGCTTTGTACAGATGGGTTGGTGCTAAAGGATACTTGGGGAACAGTTTTGGGATCAGGTTTGAGTTCCTGAAGGCTTGCTCCTAAAACAACCCTTCTCTGAATCCCACCATGCCTGGTCTCCTGAATGAAAAATTGTTCTAGTCCATACTTAGGAGCTGAGTTTATTTTGTCTGTTAGGGACAAGGAATGCTTTTAAAGCATCTGTTGACTGTTTAATCAGACTTGAGAAATGTTTTTCCTTGGTGGAAGGCTACCTTGTTGGATCAAACCGGCTTGGTAGAGAGTGAAGTCCCGCGTGTCTGTGGCCCCTGAGAAAGGCAGGATATGCGGAAAGTTGACCTTGTGCCTCCCCCACAGGCCTCCAGGCTTGCCAGGCTGTGAGAAGCCTCTGTGGAGACATAGCCCAGGGCTGGGGGAGAGTCAGCCTTGATTCCTGGAGAGATGGGCTGCAGCCTGCTCCTGGGGTTCCCAGCCTCTGGGCATCACAGATGCCACTGGATGCTGCGGAAGTGCTGGGAACCAAATGGAACTGCAGAGCATGGCTGGCATCCCCACCGGGAGACAGGGTTGGTGGCTTGTGTACTGGCTTGCTGCATTGGCTTGGGTGGATGTCTGCCAAAGCTGAGAATGCTGAGATGGCTTCAGAGGGAGGCTAGACTCGGCTCTTTAGGTGAAGGCCGGTTCCATTGTTTCCCACCGCAGATGAAGAGAGACAATCCAGGGTATCAGAGCGTTTATTATCATTGTGGAGAGTGGTGTGGGTGAGACCATACCCCAGCCCTCAGAGAGGGTGGAGGGTTGAAATAGTAACTGGGAAGGGGCTTGGCTATGTCACTAGGTGCCTCATTAACATGGGGGTGTTGAGGCTATGTGCTCTCACCTCTACCTGTGGCGGGGCTTGGGGGTGTGACCATGCCTCTATCTGAGGAGGGACTTGAGGGACATTTCCTTTTTTATGTGAGCAAATGTCACAGACCTATAGAGAGATACAGGCATGTGTCAGAAGCTGTTTTCTAGGAGCCTGGCAAACGCCTGCTATCCCTTATAGGCTGGAGACACCTATTGGGCCTACTGGGTTCAAGCCTTAGCTCTACCAGAAAACAGACTGCCTTCCACGCCCCGCACTACCTCACCTTCATTATTATTATTGATATTGTGGATATATCCAAACTACATGGATTGAACCCTAGCATATGCCCAGCAAGGGTCTCATGCTGTGCCTTTTTCTCGTTCACAATTTAACTCAATTCTTTTTATAGTTCTATCCTGTCATTTCTACTGTCCCCAGTAAGAGGAGCCTTGAAATGAGCCCATTTCTTAGCTTTAAGGAGTTCTGAAGTTTTCTTTTAGAACTAGCATGGCCTAGATCGCTCATCAATACCTTTGCAGACATTCTGTCCTCTCTTTCAAGCAAGAACTATGCTCAGGAGACATGGCCTTTGAATATCTACTATCCAACTAGTTCTGTCCTTGGTTTGTAGCCGCCTGTTCTATCTGTTAGGCTGGGGATCCTAGGGTATTGGGTACAAGAGTAACACCATATTTCTTAACTCTCATGGATTCATCCTGATTAAAGTTAAATCCAGGTAGGACCTTGCTTCATGAGTAGCATGCCTATGCTCTCATTCCTATGCAGGTATGTCCAGGCTAGATCCTTGCTTCATGAGTAACATGTGCTTGTCTTTCTACATATTTAGGGGTTGTTTGTGAAATTTCCGAGATAACCAACTTAGTATATTAGAATGATTTCTCATAATCAAAAGAAGCAAATTTTCTAACTTTAGTAGTCTCCATTCATTAATCATATGAAGAAAAAGAAGCATCATAAAATCCAACTTAAGAAAAAATAAGTTTTCCAGATCTCTTCCTTAAGATATTCACTGGCTCAACTGGCTGAGGAAAAAAAAAAAAATGTAACAATTAAAAAAATAGGGTCTTTCAGATCCTCAAATCTCTAGTAAACTCTATTGCCTCTTGTAAATCTAATTTCCTTAGAATTGTTGCTATTGTTATTGTAGTACTGGGAATGGGCTGTTGGCCTCAAGTTAGACAAGGGCTCTATCACTGAACTATATTGTCCTCTTTATCGTCTTTTGAAGTTAAAACTTTCTCTTTGCCTTGAATGTTTCAGATAGGTAGACGTTAGATGTTTTAGGAATATGCAATCAGAGGCTCTTTGATATGTACCAGTTACTTCATTATTGACAAGGGCATTAACTGATAGAATCTATACAGAAAAAATAGGAACTACTATGGATGATTCAAAAGTTGTTGTATCTTATGGGAAACTAGAGAGGTTTAGGAGTTATTAGTGTTGGAAGCCTATGAAAATGGGTCAGACTCCAAACTAGTTTGGCAAGTAAACAAGAGTAGATGCTGGAGACCTCAGCCAGGACTTGACAATACTACAGGCTGCCTATAGGATAGAAGCTTGTACAAATGGGCACTAGCTCCCATCTCACTTGCTGGAAACAGTACTGATCTGGAAATCCAGCGCCAGAACCTGATATGCTGAAGACTGGAAATAAGCCCACTTGGAACTTCTCCTCATGTCAAGGAGACTATAGAGTGGATGGAGAATTGAACACTGATTACATGTTGGCTTGTTTTACAGATGTTTCCACCTTTGTCATCTATTGTCAAAGGGGAAATATCCTGGTAAAGACTCTTGTAGACACTGTAATCCTCAAGATAGTGAGTCAAGAACAGCCCCATCATGGCTGAAAACAGAACCTTTTTTTTTTTTTTTAAAAGAAAATGATGGCACTCAGAGGGACGGTTTAAGGACAGGCTAGCCTAAAGAAGCAGAGATCTGTGGCTGCCAGAGGTGGTGGTAAGTGATGGATCCAAACACTATGGAGGGAGGGGGTAAAATCCCAGCAAAACCTGTTCAGTTGCAACTGACTTGTTTCTTTGGTTCACTGTTTATTTTTCAAGCAAAATTGGAAAGGATAATTTTCTGTATAATTTACAAAGATTTCATTTTTGGAAAAGTACTTGTTTTTATGCTTAGACAGGTTACCATTACATTGTTTTAAATTATAAATCATTGGAGGATTAATAGACAGGTATTGTGAAGGAGCTTTATGCACATTTTCAGAATTAATTACCCTGACATGATGTCATCTTATATTTCAGGGTTAAGAAACTATCTTTCAGGTCAAAGGCTTTCTGTTAAATTAGATTTTAGATTTGTACTTGTCATCCATTCCTACTTTGCTTTAGTTGATTTGATACAAGTGACCATTGTTGTTGGGCAGTCAACTTTGAGACATAGCCCAAGCCACCAAGGACAAATGGAGAACTATGAAATGACCCCCTGAAAATGCAGTGCTAGCCTGAGTCTTACTCAAGTCAGACCTGCCTGAAATGGGATGTCGGGATCTCAAGTTTCTCATCTTCCTTAGACAGAAGTTTTCAAGGGCCTCTGATCCATGCTGCCCTGTCTTCTTCATTCCCAGGAATGTGTACTGTTTTGAACTGCCATCATCCATGATACCTAAGGCCAGGTAGAAGCTGAGCATAGACATTACATACAAAACTTCTGCCAGGCTGATTCCCTACATGCTCTTTTTACTCAGCTCATGATCTGATGCCTCAGGATTGGATATATATCTGTACCATGTGGGTTCCCTGTAAGTTACTCAGCGTTTTCAACGTTTTCTTTATCAGAAGTAGTTGTTAAACCATTCAGTCTTTATGACTGAGTCTGTCTTCTGGCTCACATTTTTAATTGACTCATCTTTTTCAGTCTGATTCAGGGTCCTCTGTCTTAAAACTTACAAAGCATTGTCTTATTTCTCCTCCCTTTATCGTTTCTGTCCTCTGTCCCCTCCTGAACAGGGTCACCATCACTGATGTTAGGAAACCTCTTGGAGGACATTGAGTTTGGGGAAGCAGATCCTTTTCAATTAACATGCTTAGTTTGAGTTATATAACTTTTAGTTGGTTCTTAGCTAAATATCATTTTTATTGGAAATAAGTTGTTATTCTTAAGTACTGTGTCCCTGATCCTTTTGGATAGTTAAGGATTTTTGTCTGTAGCAAGGGCATATGAGTAACTTTCAGTCCTTTCTAAATAGACAACTGTGTTCCACTGTAGTGTAAATTTCTTCCAGTGTTAAAACAGATTTTAATGATTTAAAACTCTCTTGTTTGTCTCATAGAAAACTGATATCCCAGGATTTCAAGCAATTCAGATTTAGAAAGCACCGGTATTCTAGAAGAAAGACAGTTTGTAGTTTTTTGCAGCTTTGCTCACCTCTGAGTCTGACCTACTTGTAGCTAGGGTCATAGAGTTGTTGGGACCCCCAAGGAAAGGAGTGTAAGTGAGCCCCTGGACTCTATATGACAGAACTAGAGCTCTGTGGGAAAGGTTCATATCCATCCAACCAAAATGTTTCCCTCTTGAAAAATGTAGATGGTTGTAGAATTCCTCAGTGTAGGCTGAAAAGAAAATGAAAAAAAGAAAAAAAGAAAAGAAACCTCGTTTTCTTCTAAGTAATAACTTGAATGGGCCCATGTACACATCCTGGGGTTCGATGGTTCTGACTTATGAGTGAACTTGTTTGTTTGTTTGATTTTGTTGTTATTGTTGTTGTTTTGACTTTTAATTCATTCATGTGTAGGCCCTGTAATAGGGAAAGGAGATCTATCTGGTCACTTCTGCACACACGCTAATTTGCAAGTGTATAGATCAGAACCTTCACTTCATATTCAGGAGCTTGGCTTTTGTTTGTCAAGTGACTTAACAATATAATAAAATGGCAGTCGAGTGTGGACACATATGCAGGGAATCCTCCTACACAGAAGGCAGAAGCAGATAAATCATGTGATCCAGGCAACCTGGATTGCATAGCAAGACTGTCTTTAAAAAAACAAAATAAAAAAGGAACACACCTTTAATCCCAGTGTCTAGGAGGCAGAGGCCATTGAGTTTGAGGCCTACCTGGTTGATGTACTGAGTTTCAGATCAGCCAAGGCTAGTGAAACCTCATCTTCAAACCAACACAACCCCCACAAACAAGAAAAGTAACTCAAAAAAGAATACCAAAATAGGTGTTGTTGGACACTTTTGTTCAGGGTTTATAAACGCTATGTGTGCACACATGTGGATGTACATGAAGACTAATGCACTTTAATCTGAATAAGTACATGCATGTGGACCTCAGAAGGCAGCTTCAGATCGCCTTTTGTTTTTTCCTGACTTCTTGTGAAAAAGGTTTCTTTCTGGTCTGGAACTCAGCAAGTGGGCTAGGCCACAAGGCTCTTTCTGTTCCTGCTTCCCTAGTACTGGGATTACAAGCACATGTCATCATAACTGCATTTTTTAAAAAATGTGGGTTCTGGTGATTGAATGTATGTCTGAATGCTTGCAAAGTGAGCACTTTAGTGACTGCACCATCTCCCTAGCCCCAGATCAATTTGTTACAACTATGAATACATTCTTATTACTTGGGTTAAATTACCACAGCTCTCATTGTCACTAAAAACAAAGTAAACAGCCTACAGAGCAGCTTTACCCTTGATCCTTTGTCAGCCTTTACCAGAGGCCTTTCAAGTAAAAGACTGTTTGCTTTGCCTGTACCAGTGAAGATGCTAGTTAACTGCTTTCAGCCTCCTGTACCTTAGACTTGGTGTTCAGCCAAACCCTTAGTAAAAAGTCTAACCAATTGAGAAGCTGCACTTTTTTTTTTTTTTTAATGCACTGGCATCCTACAAAATTTACATGGACCTGTGAAGCTAGCATACATTAGATGCATGGTTGAAAACAGTCTGGCTTCTCTGAGACTGCATATGTCAGAGCCATTTTCTCAACTCTTCACATACCATTGTAACTGAAGAACATTGCAGGTGGGATAGAAACTTACCTTAGAAGAACTCAGACCTGTTTGCTGATCTTGGCATTTCTTTAGATCAATTTAGTTCCCTCTGGGACTACTTTGGGTCCTTGTCAGACAAGTTTTGATTGCAGGACTTGTAAATCATCAGCCTCTTGGCCACAAACTAAACAATGAGTGCTTCACCAGTCTTTCTTGAGATGTAGGAATATAGTATAGATTTATCTAAGCAGCCACTAAAGCACATTTGGAGATTAGAAGAAAGACTGACTTAATTCTATGGGAAAAACAGCAGCTTACAAAGAGGAAGTGTCTAAATCAGTGACCTTGTAAGGCCAGGTCAGATGTATTACATGGATGTGTTCCTGGTAGTGTGACTGAAAAGGGGGTATTAGCTCGATTGGCTTTGCCATTTTCTTAGGCACAGCATGAGGTTCATAATTGCTGTTTCTTTCCATAGAGCATGCCAACTGGCATGAACTGGGGTTTCTAATGAGATTAGAGCTACTTTAGAGACATCTGTCACTTGTGTCCCTCTGTAGTCTGTGCCCAGAACTAGGAGAAAGTGTATGATATAACAAGTAGGCTCTCTGCCTTCAGTGTCCATGTACTTGGGGCAAGGTTGAGAAGAGTCTGCAGCCCCATGGTCCCCATTCTCTATGAGATGCTATTAGCCATGTGCAGCAGTTCCTTGTCTGGGAGAAGATTTCATGAATCAGATCAACTCTTGGCAAAGCAAACAGGAGGAGCGTCTGGGAGGAACTAATGCTCAGAAAAAAAAAAAAGAACATAGTAGAAAGGAAATACTTATCATCTACACTTTGGAATCTTTGACTTCACATTCTTAAAGTCTGAACTTGGCACTTACAAGTAGTCCTTTGTAAGGGAATTTTGGTGAAGTCACCATGGGCTGCTTACTTGGCTCTTGTAGGATTTGAAAATGGCATTTCTCACCTTCTCCATGCCACTTTCTTCAGTTGCTTGCCAAGTTTAAAAGGTTTGGAAGAAATCCCTTAATTCTGGTTAGAAGTGTTTTAAGCATTACAGAAAGGCTGGCTTGGCCAGTGGACTGGAGGGCAGTGAGCTTTGTTTCCAGAAGCATTTCGGCATTCACCTATAGAGGTAGGCTGCACAGCAGTGACTTAGAGTCCTCAACATCCTGACTTCATTGCTGCATTATTTGGCTCTAGGATACTAAGACTGTATAAAAATAATAAGAAGGGTGACTACATTGTGTTAGCTAAGACCTTGATCTACATGAAGAAAGGTACAAAACAATTTTAGCTTGAGAAATAAAGTTCTCCGGTCAAAACAAAAACAAAAAATCAAAAACAAAACAAAAACAAAAACTACTTTGCTTTGTCAACGTAATTGCAAGAACTTGAGAGGTTTACATCGTGGGCTTCACATGAATTGGAACAACTGATAATGTAAACCCAGTGGTCCACAAAACTCAAAACCTACTCCAAATCAGAAACTTCCCACTTATCAATGAAGTCAGAAAAGATTGTACCACTGACTTTATTTCCACTTTATCCACTATAATTAGGTTCATTTATTTCAATGTTTTCTTTTAAAAAGCATATTTTTATTATGTAGATGGACCTAATAATAATTCTCCTTTGTACTGACCATTTTGCAATAGTAGGGACAAACTATGTGTCTGTGCTGGCATCTGTAGTGGCTGTCCAGTGTGCCTCCTGCTTTGTGGTTGGCAGTGTCTGTTCATGTTCAGTCACGGAGTACAAGTGGGAAAACCTTGCCTATTGCAGAGATGACTTCAGCACAGCTGCTCAGTCACAGTGGAAGCAGGACAGTGTTGCTAGGTACTCACTGAGCCAGGATGGTGTCTGAGGAATTTTCTTTAGCTGCTGCCATTTCATTTTGGAGGGTGGACCTTGTTCCCAAAAAGCTTGGTAATTTTGTACCAGTTATTCATGAAAAACACGGTTCTTTCTGATTATTTCTGAATTTGGTGAGAGCTACAGTATTTTCACAGGGCACTTGTCCTTGGAATGACAGGGCACCAAGTTTTCAGATTCTTCCACAGATACTTCTGGGGGGTAAACTATTCTTGTAGAGAATCTGAGTTAACCCTTGCCCAGTGATTTTATAGGGCTGGGATGTGAGCTGATTCCTGTACCAGTCTCAATCTTTCTGCCCTGTCTCCCTCTCCAGGAGCTCCATTTATGTCCCCTGTTGTGAATGTATTCCCTCTAAGTCTAAGTCGTTTTTGTTGTTCTTTAGTCTAAGACATGTTTATTTTTCTTAAGAATTCCTTATATAATACCTGGAGCTTTTCAGAGAAAACCCTCACTGTTTTGTAAAAAACGTAGTGAAGTAATTAAAGAAATATGGATTAATATCCTGTGTAAAGATTCTGCACTGACTAAGAGAAATACCAAGTGCAGCCGACTGGTATTTTGAGATGCTTTAAAGTGAAGCAGTGCTGTGGACGATAGTAAGTGGGGTGTGGGGCAGATAGGCCCCGCTCTGTCAGTTCAGATAAATTGCACAGCCTGATTGTGGATCCCAAGCTTCAAAGCCCTAGTATCGAGTTACATTTTAAAAGCAGAAACTTGGATTCAAAAGACACAGAGATAATTTAGATTTAACTTGGAGACCCTTAAAATGTACTTCTGATATTTTTATTCCTTACTTTCAGGGACACTGGTTCCTGCTGGTACTTGCTTTTTCCTTTCTCTTCTCTCTCTCTCTCTCTCTCTGTCTCTCTCTCTCTGTCTCTCTCTGTCTCTCTCTCTCTCTCTCTCTCTCTCTCTCTCTCTCTGTCTCTCTCTCTCTCTTTCTTTTTTGAGGGAGGGACTGTAAACCTAAACTCTTCAGCTTTCCACCCTGCACTAGCCTGCCCCTGCTGTCATGGCTCCTTCATGATTTCAACACCAACTCTGACAGAACAGACTCTTTTATCTGGACTTAGACCCAGGTCTTAGAACTTAGGGGACAAATGCTGCTGCGGGGGCCCAGAGAAACAATCCCGTGTTTCTCTAGAGGCCTCTGATGTCTCCTTGTTTCTTGATAGCCTCACAGGGGCCTCCTGTAGCCTGAGCCCAGGGCTGCACGCAGTCCCTCTGCAGTTGGCAGTCTAACTGCTAGGCCAGTTTGTTTCCTTCATTCCCTGGATTCGTCTAACAAGGGTTTGGGCCTTAAGGCAGTTCCCATAATCCGTTCTGAAGGAGAGACACCTCCCTGTCCCCAGTTCAGTGACATCTGGGCCGCTAGGGGTGTAGGCCCCTCCCCCAGCTTGCTTGTGCTCTCTCTAGGGAAATGACTTTTCTTTTCCTTTGCATTCCGCTGCCTCCACCCGATTTGAAGCCTGGAAGTCCACCTCGGTGGCCGCAGCAGATGGAGTGGAGGCTGTAAGGAAAGTAAACGCTGAGGGAGTAAATACGTGTCAAGGAACTCATTGTCTGCGCTCCACCTGTTGTTATTCTGGTCCCAATCAACCTGCTCGCCAGGCTGGAGCCAGCGGCCATCTGGAAACACTGCTCTGTTTATAAACTTGGCATGAAGCAGCACTCCCGGGCCCTGACCTCCCACACGAATCTGGAAACAATTAGAGCAAGATGATAGGCAGGCTGGGAGCACTGCTGGGAGGGAGAATGGGGGAAGGCAGGAGCCTGGGGGTAGGAGGAGGGGAGAGGCTGAGGTTGGGGGCGGGGGGCGGGGGGGGGGCAAACCCTTGTGGGGCTCCGCTTAAAGTGTGCACTAGGTTCAGCAAACCTGGCAGGGCTCTGGTACTCAGTTTAAGGAGGGTACAGGGAAAATAGCTGAAGTCTTTTGAGGAAGGATAAGGGAATGGAACCGACCAAGGTAGGAGTGTTAGGCTTGGGGGTGCACACCGAGAGATTTCAGGGACCCTAAGGGATGGGTGAGATACAGCTGCCTACATAGCAGGCAGATGTCAGCCAGAGCTGGTCCAGGAAACTGTGGGTCCCAGGGGGAACTTGTGGGAACCCAATGGGAATCCTGGTGGCCAGTCTGCTTGGAGTGTGAGGACAGGGCCTTAGGGAGTGGGGGTAGTTGGGGCGGTTGTTTGTTTAAAATAGTTGGATAGCAGCAGTTGGATAATTAATTCCATACTTCTCCAACCCTGAGCCTTACAGGGTGACCATTCTGTTTCTGGAGATGCTCAAGGAACTAAACAGAATAAAGACCAGAAAGCCCAAAGTGAAGTTTCCTTGTGAGCAGTGAGGGTGTGATGCTCTGCAGGAAGGAAGGCCTTTTGCTCCTGGGAAGGGCACAGCATGCTTCCAGGTCAGGTTCATCCTTGAAACTCACTTCAAAAAACCTCGTTTTCACAGCAGGAGCTTAATCATTTTATGTTTTCCTGTGGAACTGAGGTACCTTGAGTCACAGAGAGGAGGGATTTTGTGTACTTTCAGGGCCACATATGAAAATCTGTGCCATCCTGAGAGTGTGTGGACTTGATTCTGGCCTCTAGAGGCCCTGTTACCAGGAAGACACAAGAGTTTCTTCCTCTTTGCTTGAGAAGCATCCTTGTTCTTTCTGTCTCTGTCTCCAGTTCCAAGTTTACATTTTCATGCTCAGCTGAACTTCTAATTCCTAAAATATTAATCTGTAGGTGTTGCCGGCGTGCCAATAATTGGCACTAATTAATATGCTTCTGGTTAGCTAAATGGTACTTAAAGAAGGAAGTTTAGTTTGTGTAAACCTTGGCTTCTGGGTGCTCAGGAAGAACAGCAGCCACAGGAAATGCATACATCTCCAAAAAGTAACCCAGTGAGAGTGGCCCCATCAACCAGTCTACAAATCTTGTCTTCCTGTGGGCTATACTTCATGGCTGGATCCTTTTCCCACCTCTTCTGTGTACTGAATTCCCATGATTTTTTTTTTTTCCTGCCTAAACACATTCTTAACAACTTCCTGCTCTGCACAGCCTGGTTACTGAATCCAGGAATGTCTAGGGCTGCAGAGCTTGCAACATGTGCTGAAGTGGAAAAAGAACCAGGAGCCACATGCATGCCCCTGTGTCTGCTCATGCATCCCAGGAGAGACTAAAGTCCTGTAAGCCAATTTCAACTCTTAGACTCATTGCAAATGGATTCATTGGGTCTATAATATAAAATATTATGTTTATTTAACTCCCATAAACTTATCTCCTTTGTCTTTGTAAGCTGCCTGTTCAGCTTAGGAGTCACATTTTCCCCCAGTTAATAAAGTTTAACATTTTCCTCTGTGCTTATAAATTCAATTACACCAAGACTTATTTAATTTGTCAAACTTCACCTAGGTTTTTAAAAAACAACCCAACAACACATATCATAAACATAATATTTAGATTAAAAAGTTAAAATTTCATTTTGTTCCTTTTTGTCTCAGAAGTATCACCTTAGTCTTTCCATTTTCAGAAAAATGGCAAATGGCAATGAAAACTGGGTAGTAGATTCTTTCTGGGCTCTGGAAGAGCTCTCTCCTCCTCGTCGTCGTCCTCCTCCTCCTCTCCTCTTCCTCCTCCTCCTCCTCTATCATCTCTCTTTTACTTCCTCTTCTGAAAAAGGAGACAGAAAAGGAGGAGGAGGAGGATTAGGAGGAGGAGGAAGAATGAGAAGGAGGAGGATTAGGAGGAGGAAGAAGAAGAAGAAGAGGAAGAGGGCCCACAAAATAGCCCCAAACTGAATTTTGTCAGCATGCTCCATGTATTTGTGATTTCTAAGAACTCTGGATATGAAAAAGGTGAGCCAAGGACTGACTCTCACTGGACTCTTTAAAATATTCATGGATCACCATTGCATCCATTTTAGTTTCCATGGCTCTTTTGGATTAGGGAAGGGGAGAGAAACAAATGCAAAGGAGCACTCCAAGATGCTCCATTCACATGTCTCATAGAGTCAGTATCTGCAGTTAGTTTGTCATCTAGCTTGTCGTAGACCTCCTTCAGATAGAATCAGTCAAATAATGCTGTAAAATTCTCTTCCTCGTTTATGGTAGCATCATGACTTTCTCTTAATAGAAAATATCCATCTTCATCTTCAAAGTCTCTCTATAGGTTGTCTAGTGACTTCCAGGACCCCTTCTCTTGGTAAACCTACAAGCAAATCTCCCCCCTTTTTTCTCTGTCCATTTGTTTAGTTTGCTTTAGTTTAGTGGGTAAGATCTCTACCGCTTTATGCCAAAATTTCAAAACCAATACAAAAAAACCCCAACAACAACAAAAAAACTATTATCTAGACATAGTCTAGAGAATTACCTTTTTGCTTGTTAGAATTTATTTATCTATAGTATGTTCTTAGAATGGCATTTTACCTACATGTTTGACATAGGAAAGGCTTTAAAAATTGAACGTCTCTGCAGCTTTCTCATCTGGAATTTTGATAGTACTTTTGATGAATGAAAAAATTAACAGCTTTTAGTTTTCCTCTCATAAAGAATGAACCTAGAGAGAGAAGTAACTTTGAAGCATTCTCTTTTTCTCACAATACTCAGATGTGCAGTGTAGATAAATATTCAAATATTTTTACAGCCAAACTCCCATCAGAAAGTAATTTATTCTTGTCCTGATCTTGCTTCTTTGGAGATCCTGGCGGAAGAAGGATCAAGACTATTTCCAACTACATAATGTGTTCTTGTATATATGGACTGTGCAGGCTTACTGATTTATGGATGACTTAATAATGTATTGATTTATTGATTGATTGCTTTACAGACAGAGCCCCACCATGTTGTCCAGGTTGGCCAATCTTCCTGCCTTGCATTTTGATTCGTATTTCTGAGACACGTTTTTGCACATAGGACACCACTATGCTGCCAAGCTGGTCTCAGATTCTTAGATATAGCCTTCATAATTCTCTTCCTGAGAATCTAGGACATAGGTGCTCTATTCTGTGTTTGGTATAGTGGAGCAACAGGCATTCTGTTACAGCAGACTTGAGAGGAGAATTTTGTTGTTTTTTAAAAGGTTTTTGAGGCAGAGTTTTATGTGGGCTAGGATGGCCTTGAACTTGATTTGTATTTGATGATGTCCTTGAACTCCTTAATGGTTCTCCTTCTGACTCCTGAGTGCTGAGATTATATGAAGGTACATTTCTAAGACAAATGCAGGATCTCATTAAACACATATAATGACAATCTGGGGAACATCACCTGGCTCTTTTACAGCCTCTCTAAGATATACTTACTGAACTTTTGCTTTTTGTGGTTTGGGCAAACAAACAGAAGGAAAAGAGCTCAAGAGAAGGCACAAGAAACAGAGACCCACTTTATGCACACTCAGGAATCCCATAGAAACACTAAACTGGAAGCTATAATATATACACAAAGGACCTGCAGGAGAGCAGGAGGTGGGGGAGGCAGGAGAGAGAGAGAGAGAGAGAGAGAGAGAGAGAGAGAGAGAATATACAATTAACAATAACAAGATAAAATTAAAATAAAAGGAAAAGCCCTGACATGCCATTGTGAGACAAGGAACTTCCTACGATGCCATTGAGCTCATTTGCTTACCTTTTGGCCAACTCCTGTTGGACATGCATCCTACCCTTAAGAATGGTTTTTGCCCGGTGAGACTCCCTTGGAAGAACCTATACTTTCATTTGCAAGTGGTAATCAGTTTGAAATTATTTCTGGATTAGTGATGGCAGTGTGTGCCTACCTCCTTCTGTTCTAGGGCCCCATCTGGTGCAGACCAGAGCAGGCCCTGTGCATGCTGCCTCAGTCTCTGTGCTTTCATACGTGCTTTCTGTTACTTTAGAGGCCTTGTTCTCCTGGTGTCCTCCATCCCCTGTGGCACTTACATTCTTTCTGTCTCCTTGTCTCTGAGGTTCGACAAGCCCGAGGGGAAGGATTTGATGGAGACTTCCCAGTCAGGGCTGAGTATTCTACGTTCTCTCGCTCTCTTCATAATGTCTGGCTGTCAGTCTCTATTTGTTCCCCTCTGCTGCAGGAGGAAGCTTTGTGATGATGGGAGAGCAAGGCACTTGTCATATTTGTGTTGCTGGCTCTGGCTTACCTCACTTTGTGGGGAACTCATTTTCAGTCATTAAATTACTGGTAATTTTTCTTAAATCTTTTTGGTTAGCATATAAAATAATGGGTTTTACTCTGCCATTTTTAATCTATACATATAATTCTACTTTGCTCAGATTGGTTCCTTTCCCATCATCCCATTGCTAGCTGACACTGATTCCCTATCCCCTTGAATAATATCCCTTCTGCTCTCATGATATCTATGTATGTACGTACGTATATGCTTATACCTAAGTTTTTCATATAAAGAGAAAAATAGTTTTCCTTATCCTGTCATCCCTCTTTCACCTTCATAGTTCTCTTTTGTCTTCATGCAACGTGTGTATGTGCATATGAGTGTGTACACCCACACATCTTTGTTCCACATATGACAGAAAGTGTGACATTGTATATTTGAGCTTGGACCAGTTTGATTAACAAAATAATATCCAGTTTAATCCCTTTTTTCTGAAAATGACATAATTTCATGCTTCTTTACAGCTAAATAAAACGCTGTTGTTATGTGTGTGTAGCACAGCAGATGTTTCTTTATCCATTCATGTAATGTGTGTCTACACTGGTGCTGTATCTTGGCTGTTGTGACTACTGCAGCAACATGGATGCAGGCATCTCTGTAGAATGCTGACTCAGATGTTTTTGGGTATATACCTAAGAATGGAATAGCTGGATTTCATGATAGTTATATTTTTTGTTTTCTGAGGAAGTTCTGTACTTCTTACCTTGTGGTCTTACAAGTCTCCATCCCCACTAAGAGTGTATAAGGATCTATCTTTTCCAAAATTCCTGCCACCATTTGTCATCCTTTGTTTTCTCAATGATAGGCACCTTGACTTTGTGAGATGAAACTTAAATGTGTCTCAGTTTGTGTTACTCTGGTGACTGCTGTATTGAATATATTTTCAAATGCTGATTACTGTTTTAAAAGATGTGAGTTCAGTTTGTTTGCTTGTTTATTGATTAGATGATGGGAATGTTGATCAACTTCCGGAATCCTTTATGGAGTGTAGATAGTACCTCTTTGTCAAATGTGTGGTTGATTATGATATCTCACATTCTGGATATTGTTTCTTTCCTCTCTTGCTTATTTCTGTTGCTGTATTGAAGATTTTTAATTTTATGTAATTTCATTTGTCAACTGTTAGAGTTATTTTCTGAACTATTGAGTTCTTTTCAGAAAACCCATTGGTATGTCTGTGTCTTGAAGTATTAGCTCTTTTTTTGTCTAGCAGTTTCAGAGCTTTGTTTCTTAGATTAAAGTCTTTTAACCCCATTTGAATTGATTTTTGTGCATGCTGAGAGAAAAAGGATCCAGTTTTATTCTTCTACACTTGAACATTCAGTTTTCCCAACATTATTTGTTGAAGAGGTTGTCTAGTCTACAATGAACGTTTCTTGCATCTTTACGGATAATTAGGTGGCTATAGGTGTATGTATCTGAGTCTTCTGCTTCTATCTGATCAATCTACATGCCATGTTTGTTAGTATATCTTTGTAGTATAATTTGAAATACTGTGATATTTTTAGCATTATTCTTTAAGGTAAGTATTGTTTTGTATTTATGAATTTTAAGATATTTTTCTAAATCTATGAAGAATGTCAATGGGATTTTGATGGATATTACATTGATTTTATAAATTGTTTTGGATACTATAGCTATTTTCACAATATCTGTTCTTCAAATCCATAGAGTCGGGAGGCTTTTTCATCTTGTAGTATCTTCTTCAATTGCTTTCTGCAATGTTTTGTAGTTATCATGGAATTCTTTCACATCTTTAGTTAGATTTATTCCCAGCTGTTTTTTTCCTGAAGCTATTATGAATGGGATTGTTTTCTAGATGTCTTTCTCTGCAAGTTCATTATTGATATATAGAAAGGGTATTGACTTTTGTTTGTTTGCTTTCATATCCTGCTCCTTTGCTGAAAGTATTCATCAGCTCTCAGAGTTTTCTGGTAGAATCTTATCAACAAACAAAGATAATTCGACTGGTTTCTTAATTGTAGTTTTCTTTCTTTCTTGAGTTGCCTTGTTCTAGCCAGCACTGTGTTATGGGAAGAGAGGACTCCTCTTTGCTTTACTGATTTTAGAGGAAATGCTCTTAGTTTCTTCTATTCCTCCTAATATCGGCTACAGGTTTGCTGAACATTATCACTATTATGTCGAGATATTCTCATTTTCCTTCTCATTTCATTAACATTTTTGATGTGAAGAGATGCTGAAGTTCATCAAAGGAATTTTCTTCATTTATTAAGACAAACATATGATTTTCACCCTAAAGTCTATTTACATTTAGTACTAATTTATTGATATATATGTAGGGAACAGTTCTTGTACTCCTAATGAAACTAATTTGGTCATGATCTTCCTGTGTTTTTGAATTTTGTTTCCAAGAATTTTATTGAGAATTTATAAATCTTCATTCATTGGGGGAATGTGTTGTAGCTTTGTTGTTGTTGTTTTGGCCTTATCTAGTAGTTTTGGTATACGGTAACACAGGACTTATAGAATGAGTTTGGTAGTGTTTGCTCACCTCTTTATCCTATGGAGCATTGTAGAGAACATTAGTGTCAGCTCTTCTCTAAAAGTCTGATGGAACTCAGCAGTGAGTCCCTCTCCTGTTGGGTGTTTCTTTGTTGGTTAACTTTTACTGTTTCAATCTTATAGCATGGTAAGGGTACACATTAAGTGTTAGCTCTTACTTTTTCTAGCAGTTTCAGAGCTTTGTTTCTTAGATTAAAGCCTTTTAGCCCCATTTGAATTGATTTTTGTACATGATGGTCCACATATGTCAGATGTGCCCAGTAACATCCACTTTTCCCTTGGTTTTTCAGATTTTGAAATCTTTAGTTTTCCAAGTCTTCCTTAATGATCTTTTGTCTTTTTATAAGTTTTCAGTGGAATACCTCTACTTCCACCTCTGATTTTTATTTTGGTTTCACCTTTTTCTTTTGATTAGCTTCCATAAGAATTTTTTTGTTTTTTATTTTTTCCAAATACCAAGCTGTTGGTTTCACTGATTCTTTGTATTCTACCTTTAGTCATTGTCTTAGTTTCTTTTCCCAGTGCCTTGCTATGATCAAATACCTTGACAAAAGCAATCTAAAGGATAAAGGGGTTATCTATACTCATGGCTCAAAGGTCTGTCACTATTGTGAAGTCACAGGTGACAGGAGTTTGAGCAGCTGCTCACATTGCTTCCACACTCAGGAAGCAGAGCACAGTGAATGCTAGTGCTCAGCCATCTTTCTTTTGCTTTTGTAGTCCAGGATCCAAGACTAGGGAATGACGTGACCTACTTTGGACAAGTCTTTCCATGTTGATTAACCCAATTCTCCACAAACATACAGAGACTCATCTCCACAGTGATTGCAGATTGCATCAAACTGACAGCAGAGACTAACCCCCATAGAATTTTCTTAATTTCTACTCTTACCTTCATTTCTTCCCATCTTTGTGGTTTGGCTTGTTATTGTTCTGTAAACCCTTCAGTGGCACCATTACATTCTATATGTGTTATCATTCTGAATTTTACCCCAAAACTACTTTAGAAGCTTATCCCAAATGTTTTGATAGGTTAGGTTTTCATACTTATTTTATTCTAGGGGTTGTAAATCTTCTGGCCTGATTTCTTCAATTTTAGTTCAAATGTATACTGTTCAATTTTCAACTGTTTGTAGTATTTGTGTATTTTTGTCTTCTATTAATTTCCAATTTTATTCTACCATGCTTTGGTAAAGTATGACATTATTTTAATTATTTTGCATTTGTTAAGACTTGGCTTTTGGCTCTTAGTGTGATACATTTTAAAGACACTTTCATGGGTTTCTCAGAAGAATGTATTTGGAATAGTCTTTGTATGTCTGTGAGGTTGATTTGATCTTCGGTATAGATACATCTGTAGTTTATTGGTTTTTAATCCGAATGACCTACATATTTATGAGAGTGAGTTGTTGAAGTAACCCACTATTAAGAACCTAACTGCCCTTTCATGTCTATTTGTATTTGTTTTGTGACATCGGAAACTCCAATGTTAGTTGCAAATACATTTACAACTGTTATATAGTCTCACTAGATTGTCCCCTTGTTACTGATTGTCTTGAATTTTTTCTGAGATATTTTTTTTTTTTTAGTAGCAGCCATTTTTTTCTTTTTGCTGTCATCAGGACTTTCTTCATTGTTGTGCTGGGCAGGAATGATATTTTTCCTTCCTAACAGCTATATCATTGGTCCCATGACTCTACAGATATATCAGATGCTTTTGCTGCCTTCTAGGGAAGCTCCAAGTTTTGTTTTACACTCCCCACAGACCCCAGCATCATAGCCTGAGACCACTGTCTTCATGTGAGTATACATTTGCTTGCTTGTGCTGAGAGTTCATATCTGTTCTCCATTTTGTTTGAAATACTTCTCTCTGTGTTTACCGACTTAACTTTCTCACGTTGATTCATCACCAAGTCCAAGAATGATGGGCCCCAAGGTTGATAAAGAGCCCTTGAGACAATCATAGGGGTCCAATGTTTGTGCCAATGACAGGACACAATCAGCAATGCCTCTTTCTGAATCGCTTCAGCTTATTGTGCTCACTGTTGCATTTTAAGTTTATGGGTGAGTTTTTGCCATTTAACAACAAAAGGTGATAGCTGGTGAATGCACAGACTGATGAGTTTTGTAGGACTGTGGAAAATGTAGTCTATGACATCTAGAAATTGGACTCAGGGCTTAATAACTAGTAATAAAGGATTAAATTGTCCCCCAGAAGAATATTGCTTAATGTCCCTTGGAGATGGTTTGTACTTGTGACTCTGACAGTGACTAAAATGCTTTCAATTATAGGGTATAGCACAGCTTTCTTTCACATTGTGTATCTTTCTATTAGCATTCATGATAAAAATCAGGCAGAATTTATTTTAGGAACATTATAATTTGATGAAATTTGTATGTGAACGTATGTCCTCTGTACAAGTTCAAGCATTTATTAGAACTGGGGAAGATAAGAGGCTAGTTGCAGGGGATCCAAAACCATCTCTGTTGGAGGGCATACATGGTACAAATTATTCTATCCTGACCTCAGGATGTCTCAAGCCCAGGGATAAGACTACTTGTTATTGTGCCCAGGTCTGCCCTGTAACACCGTCTGTGAACCAACAGTATAGGCCATATGGGCCTCATGGGATCCCTGGAAATAGCAGTGAATCTGTTTCTGTATATGCTGGACTCTGCCTCTCTATGCAGAATAGTTGTAACAGCTTCTGGGGACTTATGAGGTTGCTCATGAAATGTAATGTGAAGCCTTCTGGAGGGAACATCTTTAGCCTGGACTTACTATTCAGTGTCATGGAAGGTTCTTGCTTTGGTTGCAAGGTTGATTGGGAGAGGAAGGAGCTTTCCTTTGTGTGCTTCGCATGTTCTGACTTCTGGCCACAGGAGGAGTATATGGGGGAGGGACTACAAAAGTTCAGAGGTCCTGCAGGTCCTGTTCAATCTTGTCATGGCTTGTGATAATGCTAGCTGCTAGGGTCTGTTCATACTTTAAACTCCCTATACTGATAAGCACATTTATCCTCCATTCATACTGGGAGGGGTATAATTGGTGTGGATGGCTTCCATGACCAGACTGTAATGCTTAAAGCTTTCTGCCATGGGAGAAGGCATCATCATAGATCTCTCCTCTGTGGCAAGAATTTCTTTCTTTTGAGCTTCAGGTTTCTGTCCTGGTTTAAAAAAATCACATTGACTGTCTCTTTCCCCAGATTCTGTGTCCTATTCCCCAACTATTTAAGGTCCAGTGATCCTTCCTGAATGGGAAATAGGGTCTCATTATATAGCTTTAGCTGGCTTGGAACACACTATGTAAATCAGGCTGGTCTGCCTGCCTCTGTTTCTTAAGTTCTGACATTAAAGGCTTGTATGGTCATCCCCTGTTTAAGCAAACAGCTTTGTTACCATGAAGTGTTTGCACTTGGCAGCTATATGTGAGCCACTGAGCAGCACTCCGCTGAGCATTCTCGTCATGCCTTCTATGTTTCAGCAACATAGTCTAGTGGAAAGGCCAAGAGCTACAGATCTGTATGCAATGCTTGCACAGGCCTTGCCTGGTTAATCTGCAGCATAGATTAACAAACTTCATCCTGTATGTAGTTTCTAACTCCCATAGCTGGGCATCAGTCTGAGATCTTTCAGGATGGTCCCATGTGCAGTCTACATTGCATTGTGATGATTGTAAACCCTAGTGAAGGAGGCTTACGAACAAATCTGAGTGCTCCATTTATATCACAAAACCAGGACAATGATGGACTTGTTTTGTTAAATATTTAAAAATAGAGTTTGCTTATTGAACAGTAGTTTCTTCCACAGGATATTTCAGGACTCCTCTTCTGGCTTGCTATCATCTGAGTTCAAAATTTGATATTTATTACTGAGCAGGTTGATTCCTACTACATGGGGCTCCTGTTCTAATGGTACTAATTGGCAGTTGGTCAGATCAATATGACATGTCCTTATTGTTTTAAACATGGCTAGACCTCAGGAAACAAAGCATTAGGAAAGACAAGGGGGTGAGGGAGCTGCAGAGAGATTGGCAGCTTAAGTAGAATAAGCAAGATGGTACTGTCTGCAATGGTGACACTGAATAAATGAGCAGAGGAGGTACAGGTGTACACTTGTATAAAGGCAGAGTGCTGAGGAGACAGGAAGTTGATGGGACACAGCCAGTCAATCTCTCCCACACAGGATGATACACTCTGTTAATTCCAATGAATGCTATCACTTTAATGATGTGAGAGAGAAGAACCTGTCTGTCTCTACCAGGAAACTGGAAAAGCAATCTACCTCTCTATCAGCCACAATAGTAATGCTGATCTTTTTACTCAAGTTTTCTCCTATTAATGGACTAGCAGTATTCAATCTTTTGCTTTTTTTATTTTTGAGAGAGTCTTGCTAGTAGTCCAAGCTGACTTTTTCCTTAAGATTATCTTGTCCCAACTTTCCCCAGTGCTGGATTACAAGTGCGTGCCATCATATTAGATCAAATGTAGCATCCTAGGTACCTTATGATACCTATAAGATAGACAGGCCTAGACGTTTGTATAATTATGCACTCTATCATGTCCTAGTATCTGCCTATGCAGATACTGTGAGGGTAATAGAAAATGGTCATCAAATTACCTGGGGATTGGGAAAGATGAATCATTTTTTCAGTAGCTCACCCTGACTTCTGTCTTTAACTGGGTCTGTGTAGGGTGGTGGGTCCAAGTCCACTCTGCCACAGGGCACAGCCAGTCAGGGAGGCAGGACACAGTTTACCCCACACTATCACCGGGTGGGTGTTGGGCCATTGGGAAGCCCCAGGACACCGCTACAGAGATGGGAAAGCACAGTCTGAGGACTAGGACAGCCATGCAAGGAGCAGGTTCCCTGGGCATTCAAGGAGGCAGGGGCCATCTGGATCTTAGGCACTGTGGAAGTCTCAGAAGTGCTGAGAATGGAGTGGAGGCTGGCAGGCTGGATCTAGCCTGGGGGGAGGGGGTGGAGAAGGAGGGACTCCAGCTGGTCCCTCGAGTCCTTGACTTGCTGGTGGCAGGCTTGAGCTTTGCTTGGGCTTGGTGGTGTGGCTGGGAGCACAGAGAGGCCTTCTATGGAAGACTAGATGGCAGCTTTGTAGGCCTTCTCCATGGCTCCCCATGGAGGATCCTGATGAAAAAGGACAGTCCATGGTTTCAAGGCATGTACTGTTATGGAGGTAAGTGGATAAGTAAAACCATACCCCACTACTCAGGGCGGGCCTGAGGTTAAATACCTTTTGCAGGAAGGAATGCCTGGGTAGGATAGCTCATTGGCTGAGCCCTCCAGACCTCTAGGTACTTCATTAAAATGGAGATCTGTCTTGAGCCTATGTGACTACAGGTCATGTCCTCTCCAAGTGGAGGAGCTTGGGGCATTGCCCTTACATGACTGATGGGCACAAATCTATGTGGGTGGGGGGTTGCAGCTAGTGATAGGGGCCTGGTGCCCAGGAACAGGCAAAGCTCCTATCATCTCTTCAGGATCTCCAAGGTTTTTCGCCTTATCTCATCCAGGGACCAGGCTATCGTTCACAGTCTCACAGGTCTGGTGTACTCTCAGTGGTCTCTGGAATATAACTTTATTTCAATGTCTGCTTGCTTTCCATACTCATTCATTCCACCAATGTGCATCTGACTGGGCATGTTCCAGATTCAGTTCTTTCCACTGGCATTAATTTAATTTCTTTTGTCTTCAGACAATGTCCTCATTACATATTTTGAGTTGGTTTTCAGTAAAAACACACAAAACTATTAAAAATACAATTAGAAGAGATCAACCAGATGAAAAGATAATTATGATTCCACCAGAGATGTCAGTGTTGGAGAACCCAACCTCCAACTCACCTTCAGTATCCCAGCAACAGCGGTCACATCATCACCAGGGCCAAAATGTAACACTTTTTTTTTTTTTTTTTAGGTTTTTCGAGACAGGGTTTCTCTGTGTAGCCCTGGCTGTCCTGGAACTCACTCTGTAGACCAGGCTGGCCTTGAACTAAGAAATCCGCCTGCTTCTGCCTCCCAAGTGCTGGGATTAAAGGCTTGCGCCACCACTGCCCGGCATAACACATTTTCAATGTGGCTACAACTAACATATTCTCCTTACGCTCATGTCCTATAACTTTTTATAAAATGCTAGTACCTTCACACTTCATAGACCACATTCTTCTTTTTCTCTCCATCCTTACTCAGAGACAGCCTCTGTATACCTTTCCCTGACCCCCCAATAAAGATCTCTTGTGAGGGCTGTTGCATGATGTAACTTTGTGTCATTACTTGGCTTCAATATGCCAAGGTACCATTCCTTCCAATGCAAAACCCTAACAGGCAGGCTCATGGTTGTGCTGGGTTTCTGACAATAACACTGTTCAACTATAGCAAGCCTATAAACTATGGGCCAAATTTTAATGAACTACATAATAATAATTGTGTCAATTAAATCACAGCATGAGACAATAAAATTTAAAATGCTCATCTTTCATAATTTGTACAGAATTGGGGCTCCTTTGTCATTAATTCATGCATCCACTGTTCATGACCTCCAGCCCTTAGGAGGCCCTGAGACTAAGAGGCTGAATCTTCTATATGAAGAATCTAAGACAACCTATTGGTATTATTTCTTTGTTCTTTTTTTCTTTTTTGGGGGTGGGGGGCAGTCTGTGATGATTTGTATATACTTGACCCTGGGAGTGGCACTATTAGGAGGTGTGTCCTTGTTGGAGTAGGTGTGTCCTTGTTGGGGTAGGTGTGGCACTGTGGGCATGGACTTTAATACCCTCATCCTAGCCACCTGGAAGTCAGTCAGTATTCTCCTAGCAGCTTTCAGATGAAGATGTAGAACTCTCAGCTCCTCCTGCACTATGCCTGTCTGGACGTTGCCATGCTCCCACTTTGATGATAATTGACTAAACCTGTGAGTCAGCCCCAATTAAATATTGTTCTGAGAAGAGTTGCTTTGGTTATGGTATCTGTTCACAGCAGTAAAACCCTAACTTAGTTTCATTTCTCTTTCCCCTTGTAGTTAGTTAGACCGATTGGATTAGATTAGGAGGAACTTTAAGAAACTGAAAAAAGTATACCTCTGAGTGTGTTTGTGAGCACATTTCCAGGGAAATTAATAGGGAGAATACCCACCATGAGTGCAAGCACTACCATCCCACAGGCCAGAGCCCCAGGCAGAGTAAGGGAGGGGAGAAGATGAAGCCCAGAACCACTTCTCCCTTCTCCTTCTCTTTCTCCCCCTTTTTCCTTCTTCTATTTTCTGTTTCTCCCTCCATACTCCTCTTCTCTATCCTCCTCTCTCTCCTCTCTGCCCCTTTCCTCCTCTTCCACCATTAGGTGAACTATTTTTCTGTTCTATGACCTCTCTGCCATGTTGTATTAAAACCTTGGAAACAGCTTAAACAATTTTTTTCTTCTATGGTCTGTTTCATTCAGGCATTCATCACATTAACAAAACACACACACACACACACACACACAAACCCAACAACAACAACAACAAAAAACCCAAACCAAAACAAAAAACAACAACAAAAAACCCAACCTGATTCTTGCACTCTCTAACTCTGAGGCTGACTTTTTTTTTTTTTTTTTAATAGTCAATCATATCCATTGTTTCCACTTGAAAAATCTTGGGAAGTTTCCCTGATCTGTATTCTCTGTACTTTTGTGTCAGGTAGAGAACAATGCACAAATCATAAGTCACCTCTAGCCTCAGGCAATGACTAGTTTAATTTCTGATTTCTGTGTGTATGGATTTGCTAATTCTGGACATTTCATAGAAACTGACTCATATAACATGTGGTTTGGCATTTTAACACAATGCTTTCAAGTATTTAACTATGCTGAGGCACACATCTGTGATTCAGTTTTATAGCTGAATAATATTCCATTATGCAGATGTACCACACTTTATATTTTCACTTTGGTTGAATACTAATAATACTGGTTTACCTCTTGGATAATATGAATCATGCTTCTGTAAACACTTGTGTGCAAATTTTGGTTTCCAGTTCTTCCAGGAATATTCCTTCAGCAAGTCTATTTTCCTGGTTCTTATGGTAGTTTTAGGTTAGACCTGAGGAACTGTGGTAGGTAGGATCACTTCAATCTCTAGTCATACTATGTCTCCCCAGCTGTCCTTCCTCCAAGGTGTCCAGTGCTTCTGTTTACTTCAGTATCTGTTTCCTGCTTCAGGTAGGTAGAAATGGTTTGGTCTTTTGTCTTGGTTGTTTGGAGGGACTCCATCTATGTAGCTTTCAAATTCTGATGTAGGTAAGCCAGGGGAAACCTGTGTCAGTTCTTTGGGAAATCTCAGTCTGGCCTAAATTGCTTGAGATCAAGAGACTAGCCTTTATCATCTAAATGCAGGTGTCATCAAGTCATCACCAGGCAATTAGACTGTGACTAATATAACCTTCCCGGCTGGGCTAAATTATATGGAACCTGTGACTATTTTCTAAGTTAATGCCAGTATCTCTGTATCTTCAAATGATGAAGATTATCCTGAAACCCTGTGGGTTGAGATATTCACTAAGTCCAGAGTCTTTTCCATCTTTCTTGTTCTATTTCTGCTGGGAGAAAGTTGGGATTCGTGAGTGTCTTTCCAACTAGGTCATTTACCTTACAAAACTTTAAAAAAGAAGCTTATAATGGGTGACTTGATGCTAGATATTGAGAGAACTGTGAACTGTGGAGCTTGATACTTTGTGCTGGTGACTGGGAAGGCGGTACAAGAACCACTGAGTAGCAGAGAAAGGCTTTGTGCACATTTGTCTTTCATGGATATTTGATTATGCATACATATGTTCTTTCTTTGAGTATTTGTGATTGGATTGTTTTATAACATGTATTTATATAATGAATCTAGGAATAAATACTTTGCTAAAACATAAAATTCTTGAGAATTTTCTGCAGTGTTATGAGTTACATTTAAATTCTCTGGACTGCTATTGAAGGCTTATCTACAAAGTATATCCAACCCACACCCTGATTTTAATTGTCTACTGTTTCCTTATATAATGAAGTAAGATAATATTTCTTAGAGCAAAATCTTACTTGGGTTCCACTGCAGGTTGAGTCTATTTGACCTTTGTATATAAGGTTCATGCCGTCTATTCCCTTCACCTGGAACAAATATTTCTTTCTTCCTGGCTCCAACACTAGATTTTGCCTTTTTCCATACACAGCCTCTACAACCTGTATTTTCCTGGGTGTCATCAACCTCTTTAGGCTGGGCTTTCCTTCTAGCACCTTTTGTAGGGCTGGATTTGTAGATATATACAGCTTAAATTGTGTTCTATTATGAAATGTCTTATTTTCTTCATTGATTTCTTAGAGGCTGCAGCATATTTGCCCAGGAGCTTCTGGCTTTTAAGGCTCCATTGAGAAGTCAGGTGTAATTTTAATTGGTCTGCTTTTATATGTTATTTGGTCCTTTACCCTTGTCTTTCCCAGATTGTATATTTATTTAAGCTTTTTTTACATTTTTTGTTAACATTATGTGCTGGCCAGAATGTCTTTTCTGGTCGAGTCTATTTTATATCCTGTAAGCTTCTTGTACTTTGATAGGCTTCTCCTTCTTTAGGTTAGGAAATTTTTCTTTAATTATTTTACTGAAAATATTTTCTATGTGTTTGACCTGGTTTCTTTACCCTCCTTTATTCCACTATTTACAGGTTTTGTTTTTCATTGTGTCTAGATTTTATATGTTTTGAGTTTGGTTATATTTAGATTTGATGTTTTCTTAACCAAGGTGTCTATTTCTTCTATTTTGTTTTTAATGTCTGAAGTTCTCTCTTCTACTTCTTGTATTTTGTTGGTAAATCTTGTCTCTGAGGTGCCTGTTTAAGTTCTTAAATTTTTTATTTCTAGTTTTCACTCAGTTTGAGATTTCTTTGTTGATTTTATTTTGTCTTCCACATCTTTGTGACTGCACTTATATGTGGAGTCTAAGAACAGGAATCTCCTCAAAATATAGAGATATATAGTTTTTGGATACCAAGGAGAGAGGGGACAGCTCTGTTTGAGAAAGGTTGATCAATGGACACTGAGCTATCATTAGGAACGGTGCTTTGCTGTACAGTGCTATGACTAATGATGATGAAAGCGCACATACATTTCAGAAAACTGAAAGAAGTTTCAGTAAGTCCCCCTATAAAGAGAAGTTTGAGGCAATGGATAGCTAACCCTGAGTTATTAAGTATTATACTATGTATATATGTCTTAAAGGATCACAGGGTAACTACACAAATACGTACATTTTTGTTTTGTTTTCTGTGTCAACTGAAAGACAAAGGTAAGGAAAGCCTCTTCATCCCCTGCTTTTGGGCTAGGTTCATGGCCACCTAGGTGCTCTTTGTTGACCAGATGTGAACATCAGCTCCTTCCTGCTTTCAGAGTACTGGTATTTTCTCAGCAGTACTCCTGAAGCATACCTACCCAAAGGATACTGACACATAGAGGCTTTTTTTTTTTTTTTCCCTGAGTAAAAGATAGAAAAGGCAAAATTCTTTTCCTGCTAGCTACTGGGTTGATGAGGACCGAGTAATTGCATTTGAGGATAAATTTAGATTTGTGAGTTATTTCCTCTCTTCCTCTCACTCACTGTTCCCCGGATGGCTGAATATGCACTTTCTCTTCTGGCTTTTAGGAAGCCTTTCCTGTGCAAACATGACTTACAATATCTCCTACAACAGCACACCACTGGGCTTCCTTCCAAAAGATTCCCATCTCTGTGTGGTACCCAGGATCCCTAGGGTGGGATACCTCACATATAAATTATTTCAGTCAAACTTTTATCGAGGTGCTCTGCAAATAGGACAGTTTCATTTCAGGTCTTGGAAGGGGGAAGAGGAGAAAGCAAAAGAATTTTCTAGAATTCTTGTACTCTACCCAGATTGCATATGGCTTCAGACTTAAGAATTACTTTGCCAGGTTGAACGAAGCTTATCATAGATGAAGATCTGCCTCAGTCTCTCTTCAGTGTTGCTGAACAAAGGACGTGGCTAGTCAGAATGGTGCTATCAAGAGGTGAGTGCATCAAGTCACACTATATCTTTTGCCCCAAGGTATTTTTCATTCTCCATTTGTATGTCTTCCAGGACTACAATGAAAACTGGTTGGTAAAACTGCTGCTTGTGTGAAGGTGAAACTCAGGTATGGAAGTCTAGGGAATTGTATTGCCTTGGTCAATCAGTTAAAGATACTATTGGGTTAGTGGGTAAGGGAGCTATGATAGGGGCCTTACAAGCAAGATGAAACAAGGCTTCAAGAGAATCTCTATAGATAAGAAGACTACAGTCTAAGGACCAAATTCTCAATTCTGTCTGAGAATGGGTCCCATATATTCCCTTATTTACCCTCAGCAGGAGCCCATAAGCCTCCACATTCTAAGTTTAGTGATGGTGTCTCTGCTGTAGCCCATCACTCCTCAGCTCTTCTAGCCTGACACTTTTGCTATGAAGGCTTTCATAGGGTCTCACCCCTTATATGTGATTATGGCCACTCCCATCTATTGTCAGAACTTAGCAACGTAATGGCTGACACATAGTGCTTGCCTGCTGAATGACATCCACACTGCAGTACTTCATAGGTGTTAGCATCACACTGCAGTACTTCATAGGTGTTAGCTTATTTCTGTCAGCAGCACAATGTGCAGAAGTGCTACCCTTACCTCCATTCCACTGGGTTTGATACCAAGTTAGTTTAGCTCACTTGCTATCTCAGTGTAAACATGTGGTGGCAATTCCTTAAGATTGGTGACAAACTTCAGTGTTTTTCTTTTCTATTCAAACAGGCAGAGGCAATACTGGCTATGAGGAGATTGAGAATGAGTAAGAATGGAGACATGCATCACTAAGGACTGTAGTTCTGTCCCTGCATTAGCAGTGAATATACCCATATTAGAGTGTGCTTACTGTGGAAGATGTCTGTAGATGGTGATATCTACCTGTTGTCTACTTAACACAGAGTTCAGTGTTCCCACAGAAAAGTGAACTGGCCAGAGACAGCCAGTTTTCATACAACAGAAGATCTCACTGCTTCTAGTAAGACTTAAAAACCTATAATACATCTGCTTGAAGTTAACTTTCTCAGTTTGAATATAAAGGGTCACTATAACCTACTGATGACTTGAGAAAAAACAATTTTTGTCTTGGAAGTAGATGAGGTAGACAGCGGACCGGGAGAGCGGTGCAGCACAGGTCCAGCCAGCAGAGCTTCTGCATCACACAGAGTGAGGGGAACTCACCTCTCTCCCCTGTTATGTCTTGAGAAAGACTTAATTTGCTGTAAAAGCAATAGGCTCATCACCTTCTGTAACAATGCTGTGACCGCAGAACACAGTGAGTAGAAATGGATGGCACGCTCCTCAGCCATCTAGCATCCAGAGTGATTATTGAAAGAGGCGTGGTGAATCTCAATTCCTTCCACATGGCCTGGCTCTCCTCCAGGACTACCCCTACCCTTCTCATTCCTTGACTGCCATTCTATCCTTTCCGTCTCTGCGGGGCTTCAACAGTGCTCAGGCACAGATATGAAATGTGGAATCGGCATTGTCACCGTACTTACCTCTCAATCAAACATCATTTTGCGAGACTCAGCATTTTCAGAGAGGACATTGGTGATGGTATTATACAGATAGATTTTTAAAATTTTTAATATCCGTTATTCTGCAGAATCTGAACAAAGCTCTATCTTTTTTCATCCTGCCATTCTTCTAGATTCTTTCCCCGCAAGTAATCTCATACTTCTGATTCTTTAAATCTAAAGAAAGTAGAATTCGGGGCACTTTCCATATTTTACAATCTTAGCATAAGTTCAAATTGTGACAGTGGGAGATAGGCAGGAAGGAGTATGTTGAATATGAAACCCTGGCTCCTAAGCGTGAAGAATCATCTAACACTAAAATCCCAGCTAATTCTAAGGTTTACAATCTGTTGATCTACTGCATGAGCCCATAACAGTGTACTCTACACATGGAAAGCAATGTGGCTGTACAGGGGGAGGCCCCGTGTCTTGCCTTCTTTCACGTTTGAAGCCTGTGCTCTCCTTTTGGGGCTCAACAGCCTTGGACAAGGGTACTTAGCTAGGTGTTTCACCTGTCTTATATTTTAATAGGTATTATAATAGTATCAGCCTTATACTGTCATATGGAGAATTTAAAAAGCAAATTTATGAAGAATATCAGGAAAGTATCTGGCATGTAGTTATGTGCAATAAAAAATGTTCATAATCCTATTTATCATCAATGTCATTTTGTTTTATTTTCTCCTTGATGCTTATCACCTGAACATACTTTGTATATTTTATTTCTTTTATTGTCTTCTCTATTAGAAGGCCAGTTCTATAAGATGGAGAGCTGGTACCTAACAAGGAACGGATATCTATTCACGAACCCTTCAGGATACAGCAGTGAAAAGAAAAAGGCTGAGAACGTCTAAATAGGTTTCATTTAGAGATGTTCTTTTCTTAGCCCTCCTTAAGGCCAGGGATGTAGCCACCTGAGGTTTGAAGTCTGCTCAGGACGGGGCTGGTCCGGACAAACCTCAGAGCTGTTTTCATGTGAATCTTCTCTATTGCCTGGGACATCAGCTGAGGAGCAAGGGACCTGGATGAAAACTACATAGGTTTTTACAGCACTGAGAGCAAAGGGCCTGGATAGAAATATATCTTTGAAGAAACCTGCCATGGGTCTATTCAAAACTATAGTTTGGGCCTTAGAGTTTCTGAGCATTGACTCAGGAAGATCTTAATCTTACTGAGGATAATTTTTTCCTTTTTTAAAAAGTAAGTTATCTCTGATAGTTCAATTGTGAGTACCGGATCACAATGCTATTTGTGTCTTCATGCGTTCAGAGTCATCATGGAATTCACCCAAGGATACACAGAACATCCAGTTGAAAAGTAGGATCTACTGCATTTAGCAGCTAACACCCAGGCCAATTCATTCTTCAAACAGGTTTAATCTATGTGACTGTGAAGCTCATTAAAGGTAAACATTAAATTAGTGGATATGGTATGACTTTCTCTCACCAGAAAACACAATGTGAGTCACATGGTTCAGAGAACAAGACATACCTGGGAGATTTAAATAGCATTCATGGGGGGGGGGGGAGAACCTATGAGATATTAACCCATCCTTGGGGAAGGGCCTGGATATTCTTAAAGATGGACAACGTGCTACCATCTATGGAATGCCCATAACAGTTAGGAAGACAAGCTTGCAATTTAGAGAGAAAGGAATGCAGTTAGGTGATTTGTAAAAGTAGATACATACTGTGAGAACCAGGCAAAGCAGGTTATCTCCATGTGGATGAGTGATTGTCCAGATCTGGCTCACCTACACGGGGACTCCTGGAAGCACACTTTGCAACATTTCCTCACATCCCCATCCTGGGGCTGCCACATTTCTTGTTGTCACCCTGTAAACTGAGCTTGGCCCTGAACATGCACTTGAAGTTTCTACCCGGAAGACCCGCACCTGTGGCTTGGTTTTAAATTCCATTTATAAGCTGACACTGTCCAAATCTTAGTTTCCTTTTTTCTTAGAGCCTGTGCTTAGAACCATTACCTCACACATTTACCAGCCTCTTTTCATGCTCTTGGAGTATTTCATGAAAACACCAAAGTTTCTATGGATGTAGCATAAGTTTTATAACTGCTCCTTCCTCCCGCCAGAGAATTCTCATCTCAGGAAGTGAGCCCACTACCCCCTCTGTGAAGCTGAGTGGAAACAATGGTACTTTGCAGGCTTCCTTCCGTACTACAAGCCTCACTCCCACACATAGTCTGTCAATAAGTTTCATTTCCTCTCCCTCCAAAAGCCCACAGCATCCTCTCTGCTCATCCTGTCTAGGCCAGACTGGCAACAGGTGGACCTGAAGTATTTTCCTTGTCTCTCAAGCCTTCCCAGTAGAGTCCTCAGACAGCTGGCAGAGTGGCTTTTAAAAAGTGGCCAGCAAACTGGAGAAAGGGTTCTGTTGAGCAAGATTCTGGCATGCAAGCATGAACATTTGAGTTCAGACACCCAGTAAGAACATAAAAGCTATGTACTACAACCATCACTGGGGAGTGGAGGAGGAGCAGAGACAGGAGTCTTCCAGGGTTCACAGAACAGACTGTCTAGGCAAAACAGTGAGCTCCTTCACCAGTGTACCACACACACACCACTACCCCCCACCAGCACCACCACCACCACCACCATCACTACCACCAGCAGCAGCAGCACCACCACTACCACCATCTTCAGGACAGGAACCCATGCTTTCCTCTAATACTGTATTGTCTCTCTATTACCTTCCCAGAATCCAGGATCTACTTCCATATTTCTCTCTGCTCAGAATAGCTGGAGCTTTCTGTATTTCTTTGTGCTTGGAGTAGCTGGCACATTGACTCAGAGTTCCAAATCCTCCATTCCCTGGCAAATACCAAGATGCATATTTTATGTGTCTATTAAGGGAGATTATAGTAGTTCGAATGAGAATGACTTCTCCCCAGGGGTTTATGTTCATACATTTAAATATTTGGTTTGCAGTGGTGGAACTCTTTGGGAAGGATTAGGAGGTATGGCCTTGTTGGAGGTATATCACTGAGAGTGGGCTTTGAGGTTTGAAAAGCATGCTCTGTTCCCAGTTAGATCTCTCTGCCTCATGTTTGTGGATCAGGATGTAAGCATTCAGCTACTTGTCTGATGTCATTTCTGCCTGCTACCATGGCCCTTGCCATGATAGTCATGGTCTCACCTCTGAAAATGTAAGCCTCCCATAAGTTTCCTTGGTTGTAGTGTCTCTTCACAGAAATAGAGAAGACAAAGATAAAAGGGGTTTATTAGAGAAGTTGTCATCCAGGTAGTCTGATAATGGTGTCTGCTGATGGAAAAGCCAAGAATCCTGTAGTTAAGTCCACAGTACTGAATGTTTCAGCAGTCCCAGTCTGGTGCTGGAGTTCCAGAGAATTCCTAGAGACATGCTGGTCTTCAGTCGACATTGGAATCTGAGAGAAGTAAGCTCTAATACCAGAGAAGGAATGCCTCAGCAGCAGGATTTATGTATTCACCAATGAGAATGTGGGCAAGCAGGCAAAAAAGCAGAAACAGAAACCTTGTCTTTCATTGCTCCATATTCTTCCACATTCCAGAAGGTGTGGCTCAGATTGGGGCTGGATCTTCCTACCTCAAATGATCCATCAAAAACAAACAAACAAACAACAACAACAACAAAAAACCAAAAAACTTCACAGGTTTCCAAGATGCTTGGACTTTAGTTGATTAAGATATAGTCAGTTTGACAACCCCGGTTGGCCATCACAGTGCTTTAGAGCAGTAGTAATCAATCTGTGGGTCACAACCCCTTTGAGGTCACATATCACATATCTTGCATATTGGATATTTACATTATGATTCATAACAATAGCAAAATTACATTTATGAACTAGCAACAAAAATAATTTTATGGTTGGGGATCACTATAATATGAGTAACTGTCCTGGGGACACTCACTTGAGGTGGAATTTTGGCATCCTCTCTGTGCTGGCTAGTTTTCTAACAACTTGACACAGGCTAGATTCATTTTAAAGAGGGAACCTCAGTTGTGTAAAATGTGCCTGCCAGATTGGCCTGTGGACAAGCCTGTGGGGGGTAGCCCCTTGACCGATGGCTGATGAGAGAGGGTCCAGCTCATTGTGGGCAATAGTACCCCTAGGCTGGTGGATTAGATAAGAAGGCAGCTTGATCAAGCTGTGGAAAGCAAGCCAGTAAGCAACATTCCTCTATGACTTCTACATGAGTTCCTGCTTTCAGGTTTCTGCCTTAAGATCCTGCTTTTACTTAACGTCATGATGGTTTATGCTCTTGACATGTAAGATGGAGTAAAAAAACAAAAACCAAACAAACAAACAAAAAAAACCTTGGTGTTTTATCACAAGAATGGAAGCCCTAAGACAAGCTCTCTGCACGCGTGGGTGCATGCATGCATGCATGTATGTGTCTATGTATGTAAGTGTGTGTTTTGGACAAAGAACAATGATGAGCAATGAAGAAAGGAATGAGAAGCAATGACTTTAGAGAAAGGGCATACCACATTGAGCAGTCCACTGTTGAGACCAGTAGCCAAAGTGCATTGAACATTTATGGGTGCAGGCCAGGAAAGACACCATAGGATCTGTTGAAAGTACAAAGAGAGTGATTATTGGACCAACTGGAGCAATGATGAATGACCATTTTGGTATTGTTCTTTTAAATTATTATTTAACATAACTCTTTTACTATTTCTTTATTTGATGTGTGACTTACTTAGAATTGAGACCTTCTATGTTAAATTTCCAGTATGCTGTTAGCATTTTAAATAATATTAGAAGTGCCATCCTAATTATTTGGTAAAAATTGAACTTTTAAAATTACAGAAAATGTCACAGAACTTCCATAGGATTATTTCTAAAGGACCATATGTCTTGAGTTTGGGAATAAGCTATCAAGTTTGAATATTCTTAATAATATTTTTGCTTAGAATGAAACTTGGTATGTAGCGCAGTTCTCTGTGGGTTGTAATTGCCTAGACAACATTGAAACAGGTAGTTTACATAGTTACAAAACTTTGGTTTCTGCATTAGTAATAAAGTATTTCAGCTACTTAGATCCTCCTATGTGACCAGTATGCAAAACACCTTTTATGAATTTTCCAACTTCTCCCTCATCTTTATCTTAAGCAGAGGTCCTACTTTAAGGTTACAGTGGAGAGAACAGTGCTCAGACCAGCTATTTTGAACTTGAAACTGATAAACAGAGACTAGCTGGAATATTGGGATGTGCAACGGAGTCTTTTAAAGATGCCATTTAGACAAGAGGAATACATGATGGATAGATTCATGGAATAACTACTATGTTACTATTAAATGTATCTAGGTAGAGAATTACATATTCAAAGAACTAAAATGAACCTTGTAAATCACATGGACTAGTGTTGAGCCACTTGTCTGCATTCTGAAATCATGTAGAGCTCTCTGATAAACACCACCAGTACCCTGGTCTCCAGCTCCTATTCAGTGCCTAAACCCACCCCATGCCACGTAGTTTCAAGACTTTCCTTGTTGTGAGGTTCTGATTTTATGTACTAAGGTATAAAAACACTTCTTTTTTCTTTGTCTGTCTGTCTGTCTCTATGTCTTTGTCTCTCTTCTCCCCTGACTCTCCCTCCCTCTCTCCCTCTATCTCTCATTCTTTCTATGTGTGTGGAGATAGGGTTTCACTGTGTGCTTCCAGATCATCATTTTTCCTTTTCAGCTTCCTGAGTGCTGGCATTAAAGTTATCGCCTACCATGTTTTACTGGAATGTAGGAGAAATTTTAAACTCCCAGATGACTAATGTACAAGATTGAGAACACGGATGTTGTAGTTTGGATACTGAACGACCCATGCAAGCCCATATTATAATAAAGGCTTTATTATAGAGTTGGTGTCAATGGAAGATTGTGGGCCCTTAAAGGGACGGAGTCTCAGTTATAACTTTGAAGAAGTGCCTTTGACAAAGATTGTGAGTCCAAAAGTTCATCCTCTCTCCATTTTCTTTTTCACATTTCAGTGACAAGCTATTATGCTCCATCATGCATTCTTGGTACAGGACCAGAGAAGTCAACAGAAACCTCCTAATTGTGAACTGAAACAAATTTTTGTTCTTTATAGATTTATCATGACACGTATTTCCCAGCCTGGGAGACTGATTAACATAGCTGGTCTTTCTAAAGCCTTTGAATGTTGATGCACTTCTCCAGAATTATTGTCTAGCTTCTGACTTGTGTGACTGTACATTCCCACACTCACACTCACCAAGAGCACAGTAAATCTGAGATGATATTTTCATGTACAATTACATATAATTCTACTCAGCTGACTATTGTTTACTATTATCAACAATGGGAATCTACTTTAAGTTAAAAGGCAACCAGGTTTTCAATGGCTATGGTACTATTGAGCTGGCTGGAGACTTCAGGGTCTGCTTTATGGGATCTACTCTATGTTCTTGCCCTTCACATTAGCTTTACTCTTGGGTAGCTCCGCATTTTATCAAATTCATCACTCTGATGTTCACCCACTCTTCTAGTTCAACTATGGATTCCTTATTGAACCTGCACCGATCTTCCTCCTTTCTCTCTTGACCCTCAACTGTAACATCCTCTTGACCTCACTTCATGGTCCTCTTACAAGGCTGAGCTCCCATGTTCAGGTCCACTTTCACCCTCTACCCAACTTCTTGGAGCCTCTGGACATTGACCTAGATGGAAGTTGCAGTTCCTGGCACCGAATCTCTGCAGAGATTAATGGGTTTTCACCCCCTTTCTACTTTCTATTTTTTCTTTTACAGTTTTTCTTAGCCCAAAGAAAATCCCTGTCTTGGTGTTGGCTCACATTAAGTCAATTTTTCCAAATGACCTCTGGCAAACTGAATGATTTCCCATATTTATATTTGTGTAGTTGCTTTTAAAAACCACAGTAAAGAGATTTCATTCACCTTCTCCACATACACCTTACTTCCTGCATATTACTCTTATCTCTTTGGATCATTTGATACCAATTCTGTCAGATAAAGTGTGTGGTAGATCTGATGGTTACACTTAGAATTTCCACCTCAAGTATTAGCATTGAGCACTCAGGAGCCTGCTGGTGGAGAGCTCCAGCCTCCTGCGTTGGTGGCCTTCATGTATTACTGTTCAGCTGTCACCCATTCCATGTTTCATCTGCTTTCTTATGAGACTAAGTTTGTAAAACATTTGTTAAAAGTTTGATAGACTCCAGATATGTATGCTTTAAAAATGCCAATTCACATTGAGTCATGTGAGCTCTAGTTTTCCTCCAAAGCCATGTCTTGATCAGTCTTCTTTAACTTAATCTTTCCCCTGACTATCTTCAGGGAGACAAAGCACTGCTTTTGGATGTCTGTGTGGCTGGCGAGTGGTTAGGCTCAGAATCAGCACTTGCTCCACTCTGTTCAGTGTTCCCATATCATCTGGGTAGAGTGTCATATATTAGCTATCTCTTGCTACTTAATAAGTCATCCCAAGGAATAGTGTTTTAAACAGTAATATATATTATTATAGCAAATAATATATTATACAGATATAAGCATTATACGTGCATAATACATATTAATAAATTAATGATAAATACATGAAATTAATAACTATACATGCATGTATGTTTTACATATATGTATACATTGCATGTTATATATATTGTATATATAATATATAACATTTATGTATTATATGTATATATAGTATTACATATATGTACATAATGCATATTTGACATATATTCTAGTTTCTAAAGGTAGGAAACTCAGAAGTGGCTTATCTTTGTGGCTGAGACTTAGAGTATCTCATTAGTTTGAAGTCAGGATGCCAGCTTGTCCAAGCCTAGTAGTGCAGACTTATGAGCTAAGCCACTCAGGAGGCTGAGACAGGATTATAAATTCAAGGTCTGCATGAGATATAGAGCAAGACTGGTATTTATATAAAGACCCTTTACATAGGCAGAATAAGATCTGTTGTTGCCGCTAATTTATAGAGCCACAACTAGCATATTTAAGGGCACAGGAAAATGTCAACTTTGTTGTAATGAGTCTTTTTGTTTTTGGAGGCAACTCTGAAGCTGCAGCTACTCCTGAAGAAGTTCTTTCATGTGCCGGGAGGATGTGCTTCTCTCAGTGTACTTGAGTGACCTCTAGACAAGGCATTAACTTTCCCCAAGAACACTGCCCCAGAGGAGAAAAGGAAGGCCACAGAACCTCTCCTCTCACTGTTGCTTCTTTCAAACCATTCCAAGTAGACCAATAGGCTTCGCCCTAAGGCAAAAGGAATAGAATTTTTCCAGTGGAAAGTGACAAAAGTATAGAAGTATTATGAAGTCAGTAGAATTCATCAGAATTTTCCTCCCCAGGGCAATGAAATATCTTTGACTCTGTGTGTGTATTTTCAAGATCCACAGCCATGTTGTTTCTGATCTTGAAACCATGGATAAACAACAAACTGGTACATAAAGCTCTGTCATTGTCTCACCAGAGTTCTAACTCATGTACTCCCATACATATCATGGTCCTTCACCTTTTAGAGATCTCCCTTCCTAGAATGTGTGTGTGCTTTGGAATGGGAATGTGTCAGCCCACTAAAGCTTTACTCAAAGTATCAACTATGCCAAGAAAGATGGTTTTAAAATCACCTTTATTTTCGTATTTTATTTATTTTTAAACAGATTGGGAGGCAATTACATTTGTTTTTTGACAATTTATTTGTGTGTGTGTAATTCATTTGATTGCTCTCACCCCAACCATTTCTCATTGCTTCATCACTTATCCAGCCCTCTCTTTCCTAAAAATCTCTTTCCCACATTCATGTATATTGGTTTTGCCTTGGTTTTGCTGATGGCATTCTTTGTGGGCTGAGGATTGAAACTACCCATTGGAGCATACTGGGCACACTAGTGGAGAAAGCAGAGAAGATTGTGGATTCTCACCCCAGGAACACCCTCTATACTTTCATTTTAGGTATTAAACAGACTTCTAATTTTAGAGCAATTTTTATGTACATAAGAAGGAGGAACAGACAACTTCCTTTTCATTGCTGCTATGAATTTGTTTGCCTCATTAGGATGCTGTTCCCAAGGTTTTACCACTGGGAATGAATTTCTTACCATTTCTCTTCCTTGTGCCAGGCACTGTGTGAACACCTCCTGTACAGAAAGGAAGTTGAACTTTATTTCCATCAGGATGAAGTCCCCACCTGATGGTTCTTATACAAAATAACTCATGTGTACTTATTTTTCAGTTTGAATCATGATATAGTTTTATTATATTATCATGTTCAACTTTCCAACAACATCACTAATATGTGGACAATACCAGCATCTTCTGGTGCTTCTTCTATTGCAGGACAAGAATCTTTGTTTCTTCAAATATTTCGTATTGCTTTTCATAGAGAATTATGTAGGTATATACTGTTATTGGTAATTCCTTATTTCTGTGTGTTTAGCCAACAAAGCAAGGAATTTTTTTTTGGTAACATGTATGTTTATAACACATAAATAATTTTCTTAGTCTCTTCCATAAATATACGACTTTTACAGTCTTTTCTCTTTTTGCACCTATAAGCTCTTTACTGAACAGAATGTATCCAGCTCCTACTGTATACTAATTTAATTGCTTGGTTCTTCTATACCTTTAGAGCAGTTTCAGAATCAACTCATCATAAACAACCTTGTTAAAGAGAATATTTAGAACTATTTATTTGCTTAAAATTAGTGTTTTATTTCTTTACCCCTTTCCTTGAAATATTTGATGTCTTGATAGATATCTGATTTAATGTGTCACCTGAAAATATTTTTTTCTTTCTTTTAATTGGATATTTTCTTTATTTATATTTCAAATGTTATCCCTTTTCCTGGTTCCCCCTCCCTGAAACCCTGTATACTCTACCTCCTCCCCTGCTTCTATGAGGGTGTTCCCCCACTCACCCACCCACCCATTCATGCCTCTCTGCCCTCAATTTCCCTACACTGGAACATCTATTGAGTCTTCATAGGACCAAGGACTTTTCCTCCCACTGATGCCTGAAAATGCCATCCTCTGCTATATATGCAGCTGGAGCCAAGTGTACTCCTTAGTTGGTGGCTTAGTCCCTGGGAACTCGGGGGTGGAGGGTTTGAGGGTCTGGTTGGTTGATATTGTTGTTCTTCCTATGGGGTTGCAAACCCCTTCAGCTCCTTCAGTTCTTTCTCTAACTTCTCCATTAGGGACCCTGCCCACAGATGAATGCGAGCATGCACCTCTGTATTTGTAAGGGTCTGGCAGAGCCTCTCAGGAGACAGCTATATCAGGCTTCTTTCAGCAAGCATTTCTTGGCCTCCACAATAGTGTTGGGGTTTGGTGACTGTATATGGGATGAATACCCAGGTGGGACAGTCTCTGGATGGCTTTTCCTTCAGTCTCTGCTCTACATGACTGAACTTCCAAATAAAATTAGAACTTTGTTCTTTAATACTTAAAATAATATTGATGTTTCAGTTTTTGAAAAGTTGACATTTAAAAAAAAGAAAAGTTGATATTTACTTGGAATTTATGAAACAGGGTTTAGAGAAAAACTTCTATTACTATTTTAGCTTTCGTAAGGTCAAAAACAGGTAAGTGTGTCTCTAAGTTGAATCAGAACTAGAAGAAAGCTTGGGCTGGCTGGTGGACTGGCTGGTTCCATGAGGCCAACACTTGTGGGGTCACAGTACAGTATTCGTACAAAGGAACAATTGACAATAATCCCTGGTTTAGTAAAGAATGAACACATTTCATTGCTGTGGAACCCTGTATGATGAGTATGAATTAAGGGTTCTTTCTGGTCTAGGACAATCTTTCCTGAGCTGACAAGTTTCTGGAAATTTCATCAATACATCTCTTCCCCCTGTCCATTTTAATGGAGTAAGTCAGGGTTCTTTATTCAAATCTATGATGATGAGTTCTTTGGAAATGTTCTGGAGGAGCCAAGGCCCAGGTGCTCATTTATGTACAATTGCTAATCTATGAAACAGTAGCTTTTTGTAATGAGGTCCCAACAATGCTTTACCTCTTGTTCCCCAACATCATATTTTAATAGGACCCATGGCCACCAATGTTGGAAAAGGGCTCACTCTGTACCTTTCCAATCTCAGTGCTCATCCTGCATATCAGCCTAGTGATCATATGCCACCTTATTTCTATGCTCAAGCAATTTGCACTAGCATTTAACCACGTACTCACGGGTGTTCATTGACTTCCCAACACCAGGGGTTTACTGTTCATCTTGTATTTTGGTTACCAGGTTAAAAAAAGGAAAAATGTCATCCAATCTCTACTGTGAAATTTCTCAAGAGTTCCTCAATCTGAAAACCTGTTCTTATGCTGTGGATCAGAGTTGTGTCAAATTCTAATGTGAGAGATGTTTTTTGTAGTTTGGCCATTCTTCTTCTGGAAGTGACTGAATATGGTTCCTTGTGATCATTACTGTGACATGCAAAGACAGGAATCTTACAAAGCTTAATGCCTTTTGCTTACTCTATTAAATGTATCTTAATGCTGGAAAAGTCCCAAGCTGTGGGTTACTAAAGGGTGACTGCTTGTTATGGAGGTATTTTCTTTCATAAAAGACCTGGAGCTAGCTTGCAGATGTCTATTGAATGATCACCTGTCAAGCTAGAAGCTTCTTAATGAGTTATATGCCACTGTCTTGATAGGGGTGTGGCTGCCTGGATGATCCGAATGTCTTGTGTTTTATTGAATCCTATAATTCCCACTCCTAAACAGTTTTGATGTGAGATATGTAATAATCCCTCTTAACTAAGATTAATGATACATTTAGAACCATTTTTCTCTGCTACTTATTGCATGAAGAACTTCCAAAGCTCTGGAAGTAGTGATGGAAATAATCCTGGCATTTTGTACATGTTATATACTTTTAACCTGCTATGCTCTGAGTTAAGGTATGGATCTTCAATGGAGCTAGCATAGATTCCTAGGCACAGCACATTTCAGTAATATAGAATAGTATGCATAGAATGATCATCTGCCTATAGCCTCTATTTTTTCAAGTGTAGTAATTTAAAGCAGACTTGGAAGACATCCTGAACTCATATTTCACACTCTTCCTTTCCCCCACTAAACATGCTAGAATCCTGCAGATATTTGGTCCTCAATATTTGTAATTTTTCCTATCAACTGTCTTACCATTGGTTCTAATGTTAACCTTCTTCATATTTGATTGGGTCCTGTAACTATCTGCTATGGTTTATATAAATTTCCTAAAAGTTCTTACGTTCATATTTTGACCAAGAGAATCAACGATCTTGGACCTTTGGGGCTCTCACAGACTGAACCACCAACCAAAGTGCATACACAGGCTGGAGGTAGGCCTCCGAGTGCATATATAGCAGGTGTGCAGCTTGGTCTTCATGTGAGTCCTGAATAACTGGAGCTATCCCAAAAGCTGTTGCCTATCCATGGGATATGTTCTTCCATCTGGGCTGCCTTGTCTGGCCTCAGTGGAAGAGGATGAGTTTTGTGCTGTCGAGACCTGATGTGCCAGGGTTGGAGGATATCCAAGGGGTCTACCCTCTCAGGGGAGAAGGTGAATGGGGGAGGGAAAGTTTTGTGGGAAGGGGTGATCAGGACAGGGACAGTGAGGGGATGTAAAGTGAATTTTAAAAAAGTTGGTCTTTGGAAAGTCAGTAGGATTAGATGAGGTCAGGACGATAAGACTCCTATTATCAGATTAGTGGCTTTATAAGAAAAGTGATTTACTGGTGTAATCTTGTCTGAAATACAGAGAAAGAGGATGAAGAGAAAGAAGCAGCCCTGGATGTAAGGGCTATAAAAGTAACTGAATATAAGAGAGACCAGAACTAGCTGAATCTTTCCCTTGCCACTATGCTGGGAAGTAGCAGAAAGGCTCTCACACAATGCCAGCAGATGCCAGTAACCTTCCAAGATTTTATATCTCTAAAAGAAGTGAAACATGCTCTCTATAAACTACCTGGCATTGGGTTATAGAGCTAGAAATGACAACTCAATTCCAGGTTTTCTTCAGTTCTATTTTTCAAAGACACTTGCCTTCTATTGTTTCCTAGGACATACAAAATAAAGCACCCTAAAATGCTGGGTGATTTTGTTGACTTTCTTGTGTCTCATTTCAATGCTTTCTACGTCAGAATTGCTCCTCTGAGAATATTCTATGTGATCTTATGGTAGCCAGCAATGGTAACTGCAAAGCACAAGAAATATGGACAATCTAAACTGACACACAGTCACTTCGAGCCACTCAGTGAGTTCTGAAATGCTCTTAAAGAAATGAAGGTCAAAGCTTCATCGATGGGGATAGAGATGTAGCTCAGTTAGTAGAATGCTTGCTTACCAACGTTACCACCTTGGGGATTTTGGGTTTGATCCTTAGCAACACATAAATGAGTGTGGTAGGCCACACCTCAGGATGTGGGTGCAGGATGATAAGAAATTCAAGGCTATCTTTAATACATGGGAACTTCTCTCGAACCAAACTAACCAAACAAACAAAACAACAACAATAAAGCCTCATTACCAATGTCAGTATTGGTTGCATGTTGAATTATTTTTCTCTTTATTTGAAAATAGATTTTCCCCGAACAATATATACTGATATAGTTTGTTCTTCCTCTACTCTTCCAAGTTCTTCCCTACCTCCCCTCCCTTCCAGATACACTAACTTTCTCTGTCTCATTAGAAAAGAACAGGGTTCTATGACATGACAACAAAACCTAACAAAAATATAATAAGGTAAAACAAAACAAAAAACTCACATTGAAGTTAGACAAGACAAACCCACAGAAGGAAATGAGCCCAAGGGAGAGATCTACTCATTTCCAAACTCAGGAGTTCAAGAAAAATATTAAACAGAAAGCTCTACTGTATATGCAGAGGCTCTGGAACAAAGAACAAGTGTCCTTGTGGCAGGATGAAGTATCCTTCGGGTGTATGCCCAAGGGTGACATAGCTGCATCTTGAGGTAGACTGATTCTTATTTTTCAGAGGAACCATCACACTGATTTCCACAGTGGCACAACTTTGCACCCCAACCAGCAATGGAGGAGTATTCCCCTTGCTCTGTACCCTTGTCAGCATGAACTGTCACTTGTCTTTATTGATCTTAGCTATTCAGTTAGGTTTAAGATAGAATCTCAAAATAGTTTTGATTTGCATTTCTTCCCCTTGGGACTAAAGATGATGTACACTTTTTTTCTTTTTTTAAATTAAATTTATTTATTTTTTGCTTATTCACTTTATATCCTGCTCACTGTCCCCCTCCCAGTCACCCTTTCCCACAGTTCTTCTCCTGTCCTCAATCCCTTTCTCCTCTGAGCAGGTGAGAACCCCCTGGGTATCCCCTTCACTCTGGCACTTTAAGGCTCTGCTAGGCTAGGCCCTTTCTCTCTCACTGAGGTCAGACAAGGCACCTCAGCTAGAAGCACATATCTCACATACAGGCAACAGCTTTTGGGATAGCCCTTGGGTGAACATTTCTTTAAGTGTCTCAGCCATTTGATTTTCTTCTTTTGAGAATTCTGTTTAGACTTATACCTCATTTTTAAATGCAATTATTTGCTTTTTGATACTTAATTTCTTGAGTTATTTACATCTTATGTATACTAATTCTACTAATTTATATTTTAGTCTGCTGTTGGATAAGGAGTTGGTCAAGATCTTTTCCTAATTTATAGGCTGCCTCTTTGTCTGAATGATGGTGTCCTTGCCTTACAGAAACCTCTCAGTTTCATGAGGTCTTATTTACTAATTGCTGATTTTAGTGCCTGTGCTAACAGTGTTCTGTTCAGGAAGTCTTCTCCCATGACAGTGATTTCAAGGCTATTCCCCACTGTTTTTTCCATGAGGTTCTGTGTGTTTTATGTTGACTCTTTAATCCATTTGGTGTTGAGTTTTGTGCAGGGTGATAAGTACGAAATCTATTTATATTCTACAGGCAGACATCTAGTTTAGAGACCAGCACCATTTGTTGAAGATGCTGCCTTTTGTCCAGTGTTTAGTTTTCACATATGTTTAATAAAACATTGTAAGTTCTAATCTTGATCTTATTTGTTTTTGTTTTTAATATATATTTTTATTCCAACTCAAATTTTATTTGTTTGAGACAGGATCTTGCTCTGTAGTCCCTGCTATTCTCCAATGTGTAGCTGACCCTCTTGCATCAGTCTTCCATGTACTTGAATTACAAGTCTGAGGTATCATATAGATTTTTAAACCTACCTCAATGGCGTATTGACAGGTGATATTCGACTTTCTGTTAGTGTTGGGACCGCATAGATTATATCCCTGACCACATTGTTGCCTATGCTTCTGTATTTCTGCTTTCAACCTGAAACACTCTTTTTATTAATTATTTTAGTTATCATTAAAAATAATGGGTTAAGTAATAGGATTGTGAGGTTTTTAAAATTGTCTTAACAACTTTTGGTTAATTTTTTCTCATTCAACATATTTTGATCAAATTTTCCCTTCCCCTAACTCCTCACAGATTCTTCTCAGCTCTCTACCCTCCCAACTTTATATTCTCTAGTTTCAAATAGCTTCTTGGTTAGAGGTGGAAATCCATGTACAGTTTTAGTTCTCAGTGTTGGGATCCCATCTGCTTTGAACCTATGCAGGTCTTAGGCATGCTGTTCAGGATATATGAGTTTATATGTACATCAGTCCTGTTGGGTCTGCATAATGTTTCTTTGAGTCAGCTACTACTTCTGGTTTTTATATTTCTCCCATATCTTCTTCTGTGAAAGGCCCTGAGCCTTGAGTGGTGGCTTTAATGAAGACATTCGATTTAGGATTAAGAGCTTCAAAGTCTTTCACTCTCTTCATATTACCTAGTTGTGAGTCTTTGTGATAATTCACATTTATTGCAAGAAGATCCTTCTCTGATGAGGGTTGAACAATGCTCTGATCTATGGGCATGGCAGCATGTCATTAGGGATCATTTTATTGCTATGTTCTATTAGCAGAATATTTTTTTTCCCTAGGACAATTACCAATTTAATTTCAGGTTGTTGGGCACTTTAGCAGTTACAGATGTGTGTTCCATCTCATGGACTGGGCCTTAAATCCAAGCAGAAAATGGTTGACTACTTGAATAACGTTTGTGCAACTATTGTACCGATATACCTTGCAGTCCAGTTGCTAGTGTGGTTCTCCGAGTTTGTAGCTCAGTGATATTGATGATTAACTTTCTCTTATGCTATCATTCAGGGGACCTTATAATAGCACAAAGCTAATCAGTAGGGGTGAAATTTCTAGTTGGGTAGTAGCTCAACTTCTCCATGTTTGGTGACATAATTAGTATTGTCCTCAGCAATAGGAGCTTAGCAACAGGTAATGGAGAGCAACTAATAGCCTTGACAATAAATTGTAATGTTTGCTTTTGGGGAGTTGTTTGTGGGGTTGCTCTGACCAATGATTCAACAAGATGTAACTCATTCTTGGTTCTGGAGGTTTTTCTTGGTGGTATAATATGTCTAGTTGTGACATTGTATCTCCATTGTACCGTGATTTCATTTAAATTCTTTTCATATATGTGTATATTTTAGGGAGCTTCTACAGTAAGTTCTCATAGGCTTTTCAAAGGGTCTTTAATGCTAGGTGCTTTACCCTATATTCTGCCCTTATCCTGCCCTCCCACCCCCACTTGACTTTCCATAACACTCTATTTTATTTTCCTTTCTCTCAGAAACCCCTGAGCTAGAGTTACAGAATGTTTTGAGCTGATTGATGTGAGAACTTGGAATTGAACTCAAGAACTCTTGAACTCAAGTTCTCAAGAACTCTGGAAGAACAGCCAATGTTCTTTAGTACCGAGCCATCTGTCTGACCCCTCATTATATTTTAATCCATGGACTCCAATGTACTTTGCTCATCCATGCATTACTACTGCCTTCCCGGTCCCTTCTCCTCCCCTCCCTGCCCCCATGCTTCCCCTTCTGCTTGCACCCCCTCCCCGACACACACACACACACACACACACACACACACACACACACTTTTAAATGTATATTCTCCATCTGTTCAGAACACAGTTATCTTGTCTTTCTATCTTTATCAGGGAAAAATTTGATTTTTTTTTCCTAAGTACCTGCTCTAGTATGCAGTTGTCCTGTATTAAGTACTATGATTGTGCACAGAAGATGCTTGTCTCCAGAATAGAGTTCTAGGTGACTTTAGAATGGAAAAGTATGTTATTTCTTTCAGACTTATCAATATTAAATGCTCATGTAATTGAGTTTTAAAATCATGTTATACCTTACTGACAAGTATGTATTCGTTGCTTCATAAAATTGTCAAGTATTTATGATAGAGAATGGGATATAGTGAAAAACTTGTTTCCCTATTAAATCAACTTGACTACAACTAAAACCAAGGAGGTGAGCAGGCCTATGGGAGATTTTCTTGATTTGAGCTCAGAAGACCCATCCTAAATCTGGGTGTCAGCCTCCATAAAAGGACATGGAAGAAGAAAGCTTTTGCTTTTTGCCTACCTAGTTGCTCTCCCACTCACTGGCAAGTTTGTTGCTGAAGGATTCCCTTACTAGTATTGGAACCTACTTCTCCCATTCTTCAGTGTAGACAGAAGACCAGCAGCACACAAGGATTTTTCTGTGACTTCAGCACTTATTCAGCTTGCTGACTTCTACAGTACTTTAACTAAACAATCACAGTTTCATTAATACATAAAACCTGCCTGTCATTATTATTAAATTATGGAATGTACTTTGGGGTTCTTAATAAGATGAATGTTCCAAACACTTCTTAAAATATTTAAATGTAGATATCACAGTATGTCTCTTGCTTCATATTCCTGGAAAGCTGGCCTCACAGAAATTATCTCTTGAGCAATGAATACCCATTCCTCTTTTTCTTCTGAACGCTATAGTGGAGTAGAGCCCTTCAACATTCCTAAAAAAATACCAAACTTTCTACACCTTGAGACAAGCTTGACTGGTTAGAACATAGCTTCAGACCCTTTTAGTATGACATCCATCTGTATCATTACAGTACTGAGTTTAGAGATGGGCCACAGGACCAAGCACAGTGAAAATGTCATAGGTATTTGTGCAGTTTGTTGGGGGAGCAAATGGTTTTTGCTACTTAAGGAGCATGTCAGGTTGATCATCATCTTTGACCCCAGGATGGGAAGGTAATTGTTCTCCTAAGTTGGGCATGGTACTTTAAGTTGGAATCTGTCATCCTACACTAAAATACTTCTGCATTCACATCAAAGTGAACCTGAAGGCATACATCCTTCAAGACTTTGTGTCCTCTGAGTTCCTGGGGTCAATGGTCCCTGGAACTGACACCATGAAAACATGCAGAAAGCAGAGCAAATAATATCCCAGACTGTGAAACTAGCATGTTAGGTTTGACACCTGACAGCAATGTCTTCTACTGATGAACTTAGAGTGTTTTCTCAACTCTGAAAGTTCAGTTTTCTCATTTTTAAGTGAGGAAACAAGAACTTGGCATACAGGTCTTTTCACAGAGCCTGAGATCATACTCATCAGACATTTGGCTTAATTAAGAAGTGGCCTTTAATTATTGCTGCTGACATGCTGATACATTCCAGGTGCTTCCTAAGGTCTCTGATGATACCTGACATTTGAAGTTCAGGATGGAACATCTTCAAGAGTCACATACTTCTCTTGTCATATTGTGCTGACTCTTTCTCTATGCAGTGTCTCTCCAGTTGACAGTCCTCTGGAATCATATTATGAGTCAGCAGTCAGATTTAACAACATAATATTAAACTTTATGTTTTGAATTTACCTACAATGATTTTTTCTACAAAATTAGAGTTTCAAGAAGTACCTTTAGTTTTCATATATGCTCTTTAAGATTAATTTAATATCTCATGAACCTTTTTGCTCTTAAAGTAAAACATGAGTAAACACACATGTGCATAGATATACAATATTGTGGTGTAGAATGATATTAAGAATGCCAGGCTACCTTTTGATAAACATATTATAAATGAGGGCAGTTCTGAGCCACGTGTTGTAGCATCTACCTGTCATCTCAGAACTTTAAACTGCAAATAGCAAGACTTTACTAGTTTAAGGCCATTCTGGGTCATAGAGTGAGACCCTATCTCAAAAAGAAAGAAAGGAAGAGAGGAAGGAAGAGAAAGGAAGGCAGATAGGTGGATAGGAAGAAAAGAATTGGGGAAGAGAGGATGGAAAAGAGGGAAATGAGGAAGGAGAGAGGGAAGGAGAGAGAAAGAAAAGAAGGAAGGCCAGATTTCGCCCACTCATCTTTCTGGCCGGTGTTTAGCAGTCCTTTTGTTACAGGCTATTGTTAAGACACGATGAACTATAAGAAATGAAAAGTAGTTTTCATTTCCAAAACTCAAACATTATAAACAGTATCTTATTTTAGGGCCTTTTATTTTAATGGAAACCCAGAGTCTGTGCAGCCAAGGACTGTCTCTAAGGTCTAATTGTCATCCAAAGTACCTTTTGAAAGGGGAATTGCTACAGTCTCTGCAGACAGCAGCAACTAGTGAATCCTCAGGAGCCCTGGGGTACTGGAGGCATCAGTGTCTGCCCAGAGCTGCAGCACTTCCCCGCTTTCTATTTAGTAGGAATTTAAGATTTTCATATTTTTATCTTTTGTATAATTTGGAACATTCTATTAGTGTTGTGAAAATGTGTCTGACTGTCCTGTACTTGGAAGGCTCCTGCTTATCTCCCTGGGAAATGTCAGCTGGATTTCTCATGGCTCTGGGATCTGTCACTGTCCAGCTGGGCACTGAGGAATGTCCAGCCCTGCAGTCTGAGGAGTCCTGTTCTTAATCCCACAAGGCAGCAGCACCGCAGAGAATAAGTCAGCCCGAGGAGCTTTTCATGTGGCGCTGGGAAATCAGCAATATTTAGAACTGAAAGAAAGCCTGAGTAATCCTTGTCTGCTGCTTCTCATCTGTAGATAACAGTCAAGCCTGAGAATCTTGTTGAGGTCATGCAGTGGTGGGTGGCAAGGCATGAATGAATTGTAGATTCCCATCTACAGGCCTTCTTTAGGTAAAAAAAGACAGGAAGTGCTCTCAAGAAAGTTAAGACTTGCATTTCTAAGAATGAGCCAAAGTTAAAGGTCATTTGTATTAGTCAGCTTTGCATCACTGTGACAAAGTACCCAGAATAAACAACTGAAGGAGGAGGGAAACTCTATTTTGTCTCATGGTTCCAGCCTGGGGTTGTTTGGACTTCTGTATTGGATGAATTGTGTCACAGACATCATAGTGCAGGCGCACGTCAGAGGAGGTTAGTCAGTTTGTGGTGACTGAGAGACAGAGAGGTGGTGGTGGAGAGACTGTATTCCAACATTCATCTCCTCGATTAGGCTCCATCTCTGAAATATTACAATATTCCCAGTTATATCACAGGCTGGAGCTAAAACCTTCAACATAGGAGCTTTTGAGAGACATTCTAGGTACAAAGTTTAGCACTGCCATCTCCCACTCGAGTCTGTGGTGATACAAACCACATCATGTCTCCTCCTCACACCAGAAACTGGCAGTACATCTTGTTTCAGCAGAATACAGTAAAATTGAGCCCTGGCAGCTGATGACATGGTAGACTCTGCCAGCTGACATAGGCTGCTGTTGTCTATGTGAGCATGGGTGGCATCTCTCTCCTCTGTTTTCTTAAGTAAAAAGGGTTCTATTGATTCTGCTCACTATGCTTTTATTTTAATATATCCTTTGAAAGAATTTGAATTTGTTCAAGTTCTGAATATGTTAGGACTAGATGAATTAAGTGTAAAACTCAAGGAAATATAACCATAGAATTTTTAAACTTTGGGACAGAGCAATAGAGCAATTGAGAACCCTCTTGGCAGCTGACAGTAGGTAAAAATGGAAAGGAAACCATGTAGTTTCTCGGAAAGATAGATCTTCCATTAAGAAAAGCAATCCTTAGTTGCTGAAACCTGAGCAATTTGGAATGTTTAAAGTTTGGGTGAGGCATTTGTGATCAGTGGAACATTGAGAGAAATCCCAGAGACAGGACACTGAGTGTGGAGCAAAGGTTGGTTGTAATCTGCTTAAGCTCAGTTTCTCTGCATGGGTTTGATGGCTTGTTTGCATTTTTCATTTGTCATCATTTGTGCAGATTAGGATATTTTTCATTCTTTTGATTCACAGTTATAATACCTGCAAAGAGAAACCCAATTGTCATTTCATAGAAGACTCCTGTGTACAGTGCGCATTTGTTCCTCACTATATGCTATGACTACACAGTATTTGAAGTCTTTTCCTTGAAAGCTCAGTCCGTGTATGATGTTCTCAAAGACAGTGGTCTCTTCCCTTTCTTATACTGGCACAGAGTAGAGAGAAGTGGAGAAGACAATACCAACTTTCTGGATGTAGCCCTACTCCAATGTGCTCTTGTGGCACCATGACAAGCTTTCTCTCAATAGTACTGATTCCACAAGTAAGAACAAAAATCTATCTCCAGGACCCAGCAGAAAAAGTGCATAGATATATAAATTGAAACAATTTTTAAAAAAAGTATGGCAGAGTTTGAAAATCAAACTTTATTTTTCATGTTGTTTTAAAAAGTGTGTTAACATATTTGTGATGGTTTATTAATTGCTCTGGGGATGGAGGGAAACATGCCTAATTGGGACAGCTTCAGATGTTAGTTTGCATTGGTAATAGGATGACACAGTAGGTGCTGTCATTTTCTTCCTTACTGGCTGTGATCCTGAGAGGTTTCTGAGGGTCAGTAACATGTATAGTGATAGAAAAGTGCTGGGTAGTCGAGGACATGAGGACTAGACCAGGAAAACGGACTATATGAAGGACTTGGCAAAGACCTCTTATGGTATAGTAACTCAGATTTCAGACATGAATGATCAGATGATTGGTAGGACCTTTGTGAGTGGTAAATTCAATTGAAGGGCATATTGAGATGAAGAGTCAGAGGAAATAAAAGAGTCCATTGTCTACTTGAGGTGCTAGTATGATTCCAGTGGCCTATGGGGCAAGTTCAGACCTCAAGTACTGAGATAGGTGAACTGAGGTATGTCTTTCCATAGCTCCCTGCTCTTACCTCAGTGCATCCCAATGTGCTTTCAGCTCCTATGGCCTTCAGGATAGAATTCAAAGCTTCCACAGTGATAGGTCACCCTCCTCATTTGGGTGCCACATGTTTCTTTGGCACATCACTCATTATCTTACTTTGAGACTACACATTTCTGATGTCTTTTGCAGGACTACTGGCTTATTAAAACTGCTTTCTTCTCCATTTTCTGCCTGGACACTAGGAAGTACATTCACATTTTAACACAGGTAACCCCCACACACACACACATACAGAGCTCCCCCAAAACTAGGATTCTTCTGAGCTCTAAAGCATTGACTTCTCTAGAAACATATTTAGCTCTGAGCTGATGGTATTCATGGCTGATGGTCCATTAGTGGATATGGGGATTCACTGGAGGAGCCACATCTCTATTCTTCTCTCTGTCAGAGTTGGCATGCCTACCAGATGTGTGGTTGAGAAAGAAACCTTTTGTTCTCTGTAAACAGCCTGACATATGGCAAACATTTACACAAAGAATGCACAGAGGAAGCATGAGAAGAAAAGTCTTTCTGGCACTGCCTTTTAATATCTTTACATATGGTTTGTGCAAGAATCCTACATCCATTCAGATTCTAGAAGTCAGTTTTACATTTTCAATGCCACTTTTCAATAGCTATAATTGTAATAAAATGTGTACTCCATACACATTAAAAAGAGGGATGCATTTTGGTACATTTGTAAAGAGAAGAAAAGAAGGGCTAAATAAACTGTGACCAACAGGAGCAACTGTCTCCATCCCCCTCGTGAACGAGATGAGCCCTTTACTATGAATTCCAAGATTATTCCCACACATTTCCCCTATATTCATTCTTCTTGAGAATTTCAGCTTTTCAATAGAAGATCCAAAAGCTGTTCTGCAAATTCTACAAAAGAAAGACAACTGTAGGAGTGAACTTTCAGTGTATCTTGGGGGCTTTTTATGACTAAAACATACACAATGTACCATGCTAGTGCCAATTCGACTTGATTCTTTCAGACTCCAGAAAAAAGTCTAAAATCATATGAATGGAATACCTCTGACAAATACCTTTGGGGCACTGATGTAGTTAAAACCAGGAAGGGGTTTCCCAAGAATAACAGCACTGCCTTGCAGTGGAGTGGAGCAGTCTAGCAAAAGGGGTTACTTTGGCTTTTCTGCTTGTTTTTTATATGAAGACTGCAGGAAAGTGTTCCAACGGCTTCACTTTCTCAGGAACAGACTTAGTGTACTAGGACTTGTGTTCTAGTGTTTTTATATCAGGAACAAGGAGAGCGTGTAGATTATAAGCCTATAAAATATAAAGCACTGGGCAGAGCCAGATCATGAAGATGGGGTGTATTACAATGCTTATCCCCAGAAAGCATTCCATAATTTAACAAGAACCCCATAGCTGGGGTCCTCCAGGTTGTGAAGGGTTTTGTCCACTGTGAACTTTCTCTATGGCTTGAAGTTATGGCCCATCAGTGAGAGAGTGTATCATCATCTGCAGCCTTATTTCCAGATGTACTTAAACAGGTGGTTTGGATTCTTCTGACAGGTGTTATCTACTTCCTGTGTCAAGGGCAAAGGATCTTTCCATCCTGAACACATTCTGGCACCAAAATGTTTCTTTTTAAGGAAAGCATTTAAAAGCCAAGCAGATTTATTTGTGTCACAGTCTGGAGTCTAATTCTCTATGTGATGTTCATTAAGGCCTTAATTACACAATATCCAAAGTGCTAGCTCTGCACCACATGGTGTGCTGTGGCGTCACTTGGTTTGTTTTGGCTCAATTCTCCTCACTTGCTCAATAGCATGAATCTTGGAGGAAAAAAAAGGAGGCAGAATCCAAGTCCATATGACTTGGCATTTGTACTGCAAGAAGAGGGAAGGTGGTGGCAGGGGATAGGGAGGAGTTAGGTTGGTGTAGAGATCTGCCTACTATTCTGCCACAAACTCTGAAAGGTGGGTTAGAGTTTAACCTACCCTGTGGCTCTCAACCTTCCTAATGCTGGGACACTTCAATATAGTTTCTCATGTTATGGTGACCCCCAGTCATAAATTTTTGTGCTACTTTATATCTGTAATTTTGCTACTGTTATGAATCATAATGTAAATACCTAATAAGCAGGATTATCTTAGGCAACCCTAGTGAAAGTGTCATTTGACCTCAAAAGGGGTTACAACCCACAGGTTGAGAACCACTGGGTTAAGCAAAGGTTTACTTTGTGTATCTTGAGCAAAAAGGAGGAGGAAAATGATGAGGATAAAATATCTACACTGGCTTGTAAAAACAACTTACTTAGAGGTGAAGAATGAGTACCACTGGGCTGAGTCAGCAGCTAGTAGATCCTGCAGTTGCCCAATAAGGGGACAACAAAACACCAGGAAAAAAAGCATATGTTCCAATGCCCTCATCTCATGTTATTAGCTCTTAGAAGTTCTTGTTATGCTTCCGGTTTCCATCTGCGCCCAGAGCTAACCCTGTACCATAGCTCTCTATACACAAATTCCACAAGGAAAGAGCTGGCCTCCCAAGAGTGCTGACATACCTGAGAGCACAGATGAGACCACCACTTCTGCACAAATTCCTGGCCCAAGAGGGACCAGCCCAGAGTCACCAGGACACAGGAACCAAGGAACAGCAGAACACAAGATCCTTCCGGTTTCCATATGTGCCATGGAGCTGATTCTGTGCCAGCGTTCTCCATACCCAAATTCCTCCCAGAAAGAACTGGTCTCCCAAGAGTGCTGACACACAGGCTTGCAGGATAGACAAGCTATAGTCAGAGACAGCAAGACCAGCTAACATCAGAGATAACCAGATGTCAAGAGGCAAGGGCAAAAACATAAGCAACAGAATTCAAGGCTACTAAGCATCATCAGAACCCAGTTCTCCCATCACAGTGAGCCCTGGATACCCCAACATAACAGCAAAGCAAGATTCTGATTTAAAATCACATCTCATGATGATGATAGAGGACTTTAAGAAGGACATAAATAACTCCCTTAAAGAAATACAAGAGAACACAGATAAACAGGTAGAAGTCCTTAAAGGGGAAACACAAAAAGCCCTTAAAGAAGTACAGGAAAACACAACCAAACAGGTAAAGGAATTTAACAAAACCATCCAGGATCTAAAAATGGAAATAGAAACAATGAAGAAATCACAAAGGGAGACAACCCTGGAGACAGAAAACCTAGGAAAGAGATCAGGAGTCATAGATGCAAGAATCACCAATAGAATACAAGAAATTGAAGGGAGAATCTCAGGTATAGAAGACACCATAGAAAACATTGACACAACAGTCAAGGAAAATGCAAAATGCCAAAAGCTCCTAACCCAAACACCCAGGAAATCCAGGACACAATGAGAAGACCAAAGCTAAAGATAATAGGTATAGAAGAAAATGAAGATTCTCAACTTAAAAGGCCAGTAAATATCTTCAATAAAATTATAGAAGAAAACTTCCCTAACCTAAACAAAGAGATACCCATAAACATACAAGAAGCCTACAGAACTCCAAATAGACTGGACCAGAAAAGAAATTCCTCCTGTCAAAACACCAAATGCCCAAAACAAAGAAAGAATACTAAAAGCAGTAAGGTAAAAAGGTCAAGTAACATATTAAGGCAGACTTGGGGCTGGAGAGATGGCTCAGGGGTTAAGAGCACTGAGTGTTCTTCCAGAGGTCCTGAGTTCAATTGCCCGCAACCACATGGTGGCTCACAACCATCTGTAATGTGATTGTGTATTCATATAAATAAAATAAATAAATCTTTAAAAATATAAAATAAATGCAGCCCTATCAGAATTACATCAGATTTCTTACCAGATACTATGAAAGCTAGAAGATCCTGGCCAGATGTCGTATAGACCCTAAGAGACTACAAATGCCAGCCCAGGCTACTATATCCAACAAAACTCTAAATTAACATAGATGGAGAAACCAAGATATGCCATGACAAAACCAAATTTATACAATATCTTTCCACAAATCTAGCCCTACAAAGGATAATAGATGGAAAACTCCAAACAAGGAGGGAAACTACACCTAGAAAATGCAAGAAAGTAATCTTCTTTCAACAAACCCAAAAGAAGATAGACACACAAACATAATTCCACCTCTAACAATAAAAATAACAGGTAGCAACAATCACTTTTTCTTAATATCTCTTAACATTAATGGACTCAATTCCCCAATAAAAAGACATAATCTAACAGACTGAATATGTAAACAGGACCCAGAATTTTGCTGCACACAGGAAATGCACTTCAGACACAAGAACAGACACTACCTCTGAGTAAAGTCTGGAAACCAATTTTCCAAGGAAACGGTCTCAAGAAAGAAGCTGAAATAGCCATTCTAATATCGGATAAAATCGACTTTCAACCAAAATTTATCAAAAGAGATAAGGAAGGACACTTCATTCTTGTCAAAGGAAAAATCTACTAAGAAGAACTCTCAATTCTAAACATCTATGCTCCAAATGCAAGGGCACCCACATTCTAAAAAAGACTTACTAAAGCTCGAAGCACACATTGCATCTCACACAATAATAGTGGGAGACTTCAACACACCATTCTCATCAGTGGACAGATCTTGGAAACACAAATAAAACAGAGACACAGGGAAACTGACAGATGTTATGGACCAAATGGATTTAACAGATATCTATAGCACATTTCATCCTAAAACAAAAGAGTATACCTTCTTCTCAGCACCTCATAGTGCCTTCTTGAAAATTGACCATATAATTGATCACAAAACAGGCCTCAACAGATACAGGAAGATTGAAATAATCCCATGCCTCCTATCAGATCACTACAGACTAAGGCTGGTCTTCAATAACAACAAAAACAACAGAAAGTGCATATACACATGGAACCTGAACAACAGTCTACTCAGTGATAATTTGGTCAAGGAAGAAATAAAGAAAGAAATTAAAGACTTTTTAGAATTTAATGAAAATGAAGGCACAACATACCCAAAATTATGGGACACAATGAAAGCAGTGTTAAGAGGAAAACTCATAGCTCTGAATGCCTCCAAAAACAAACTGGAGAGAGCATACACTAGCAGCTTAACAGCACACCTGAAAGCTCCAGAACAAAAAGAAGCAAATACACCCAAAGGAGTAGACTGCAGGAAATAATCAAACTCAGGGCTGAAATCAACCAAGTAGAAACAAAAAGAACTATGTATTACAAAGAAGCAACAAAACCAGGAGCTGGTTCTTTGAGAAAATCAACAAGATAGATAAACCCTTAGCCAGACTAACCAGCGGTCACAGAGACAGTATCCAAATTAATTAAATCAGAAATGAAAAGGGAGATATATCAACAGAAACTGAAGAAATATAAAAAAATCATCAGATCCTACTACAAAAGCCTATACTCAACAAAACCCTGGAAAATCTGGATGAAATGGACAATTTTCCAAATACCAAAGTTAAATCAGGGTTAGATCAACCATCTAAACAGTCCTATAATCCCTAAAGAAATAGCAGCAGTCAATAAAGTTTACCAATGAAAAAAAGCCCAGGAACATATAGGTTTAGTGAAGAATTCTATCAGACCTTCAAATAAGAACTAATACCAATACTCTTCAAACTAGTCAACAAAATAGAAACAGAAGGAACACAACCCAATTTGTTCCACGAAGCCACAGTTATGCTGATACCAAAACCACATAAAAACTCAACAAAGAAAGAGTACTTCAGACCAATTTCCCTTATGAATGTCAATGCAAAATTACTCATTAAAATTCTTGCAAACCAAATCCAGGAACACATCAAAATGATCATTCACAGGATCATGTAGGCTCCTTCCCAGGAGTGCAGGGATGGTTCAATATACACAAATCCATCAAAATAATCCACCACATAAACTAAAAAAATAAACCCAAAAAACCCACATGATCATTTCATTAGATTCTGGAATAGCATTTGACAGAATTCAACATCCCTTCATGTTAAAAGTCTTGGAAATATCAGGAATTCAAGACCCATACCTAAACATAGTAAAAGCAATATACAGCAAACCAGTAGCCAGCATCAAACTAAGTGGAGAGAAACTTGAAACAATCCCACTAAAATCAGAGACTAGACAAGGCTGACCACTCTCTCCCTGTCTATTCAATAGAGTACTTGAAGTCTTAGCCAGTGCAACTAGACAACAAAAGGAGGTCAAAGGGATACAAATCAGAAAGGAAGAAGTCAAAATATCACTATTTACAGATGATATGATGGTATACTTAAGTGACCCAAAAAACTCCACCGGAGAACTCCTACACCTGATAAACAACTTCAGAAAAATGGCTGAATATAAAATTAACTCAAAGAAATCAGTAGCCTTCCTATACTCAAAGGATAAATGGGCTGAAAAAGAAATTAGGGAAATGACACCTTTTACAATACTCACAAACAATTTAAAATATCTTGTGTGACTCTAACCAAACTAGTGAAAGATCTGTATGACAAGAACTTCATGTCTCTGAAGAAAGAAATTGAAGAAGACCTCAGAAGAGGGCAAGATCTCCCATGCTCATGGATTGGCAGGATTAACATAGTTAAAATGGCCATCCTGCCGAAAGCAATCTACAGATTTAATGCAATCCCCATCAAAATTCCAACTCAGTTCTTCATAGTTAGAAAGAGAGATTCTCGCATTCATTTGGAAAACTTAAAAACCCAGGATAGCGAAAAATATTCTCAACAATAAAAGAACATCTATGGGAATCACCATCCTTGACCTCAAGCTGTATTACAAGAGCAATAGTGATTAAAAAAACCCGCATGGTATTGGTACAGTGACAAGCAGGTAGATCAATTGAATGGAATTGAAAACTCAGAAACGAACCCAGACACCTATGCTCACTTGATCTTTACAAAGACGCTAAAACCATCTAGTGGAAAAAAGTATTTTCAACAAATGATGCTGGTTGTACTGGTGGTTGACATGTAGAAGAATGAAAATTGATCCATTCTTATCTCCCTGTACAAAGCTACAGTCCAAGTGGATCAAGGACCTCCACATAAAACCAGATACACTGAAACTAATAGAAGAGAAAGTGGGGAAGAGCCTTAAACACATGGGTAAAGGTGGAAAGTTCCTGAACAGAACATCAATTGCTTATGCTCTAAAATTAAGAATTGACAAATGGGACTTCATAAAATTATAAACTTTTTGTAATGCAAAGTAACTAACAATAGGACAAAATGGCAACCAACAGATTGGGAAAAGGTCTTTAGCAATCCTACATATAATAGTGGACTAATATCAAATATATACAATGAACTCAAGAAGTTACACTCTAGAAAACCAAATAACCCTATTAAAAAATGGGGAACACAGCTAAACAGAATTCTCAACTGAGGAAACTCGAATGGCTGAGAAACACCTAAAGAAATGTTCAACATCCTTAGTCATCAGGGAAATGCAAATCAGAACGACTCTGAGATTCCACCTCACACCAGTCAGAATAGATAAGAAAAAAAACTCAGGTGACAGCAAATGCTAGTGAGGATGTGGAGAAAGAGGAACACTCCTCCATTTCTGGTGGGATTGCAAGCTGGTACAACCACTGTGGAAATCAGTCTGGAGGTTCCTCAGAAAATTGGACATAATACTACCTGAGGACCCAGCTGTACCACTTTAGGGCATATACCCAGAAGATGCTCCAGTATGTAATAAAGATACATGCTCCACTATGTTCATAGCAGCCATATTTATAATAGCCAGAAACTGGAAACAACCCAGGAATCAACATTATTCAACTGCAGTGACACAGCAGCACTCAGACTACACAATAAAGTCTTCAGTAAGAACTGTCTATGACTGTGAAATATTACTTTAAAGTTTTTGATTCAAGTTATTACACTAAAAATATTTAGATGTTCTAAAATCGATCAAAGAAAAACAAACAGCTTTCAAAGAACTGAAATATGGTCCCAAGTCATTACAAGGGAAAGTCATACAGAGTGTTCATTTTATTTTATCTAATTTTTACAAAAAAAAAATCTTTAAAAAGTGATTTCAGTCTACAACAATTAGTTTTATAGACTGCCTTTGACTACAGAGGATTGAACACAGAGACATTTTAACAATCAGTTTATTGTTTGGAAGTAATTTACATTTCTCATGCTTCTAAATATATGCAAAAAGAAAACAATGTACCCCACAATGATAAGGGGATGTGAAGATTCTCAAAAGACTTATGAATAAGTAAATAAAAGTCAAATAACAAACTAACAAATAGGTAATATCTGAATTTAGATTTGAAGTTTAGAAATAGTTTAACATACAAATTGTCTTGTAGAAAGGAATCAAAGTGAAATGACCAATGAAGTCTTTCTCTTTGTGTAACCACCTTAGAGTTCTTGTTTCTTCATTGTTGAAACAGACACTATTAAAGGTTAAGAGAGGAGGCATAAAAAACTAACAGAAAACCACTTCGCTCTTGGTGCCAAAGTAATGTACCATGATTAACACTCAGGGATATTACTTCTAGGTAACAGTGAGTTTAGTTCCGCAATAGGATTCACATTCTGCCCCTCATGTTTCTTATTTGCATTATGTGGCAAGCATTTTCCACCCATTGGGCACTTTCAAAAGTCATGACAGGAGGCATAGGGGTGGCCCAGAGCTGGGGTCTGTAATCAAACACAGCATATGTTCCACCTCTCTTCACCAGTTATACTCCTTCCATTCTCCTATGTCCACCAAATACTGCAATGAGGAAGCCTTTCTCTTGTTGGCAGGATCAACTCTCTTAATGAGCATAAGGTCTCGCTGTATACTCACAGCTTTGCAAATTTAAGGTGCTACCAGATTTTACATCATGGCATAGCATTCCGCCATGTTCAATGTCTGACCAGTTACTTACTCTTTCTTCAAACTACTTAATTGTCACTTACAGTTTGTCACCTATAGCTACAGGACTGTCTTGGGAATCTTACATGGTAAAAGCTGGAGTCGCTTGTCTGGCATGAACTTTGGCAAGTAGCGATAATTAGATTCTACAGCTATTTCAACAGCTCTTCATTTGTCAACACACACGTTCCTAGAAAGTCTCTCCTTTGACCATTCTTATCACACTACACTGCCTTAGTTCTATGACTGTACATGGGTATCAGGGAGCCTGTGGCTGAGAACAGACCCCCCAGAACTCTTTTCATTTGATGTAGAGGTGAGTTGATTATCCCCCACGTTCATTGCAATAGCTTCCAATGAGCCTGGGAAGTGTTCAATTTTAGACATTTAGAAACACATCTATCCAGAAAAGCCCTGACAAGGATGGTCTCCACCTCTGGGCTGCTCACTGCTAGATCTTGAACACCTTCCTCCTTCCACTGTGTACTCAATGCCTTGCTTCACACTCCAGGCCTCATTTGGTCTACATGCAGCTCGTTTCTCCTTGCAGCTGGAGACATGCTTATATTGCTCATTGGAGGCTTCGTGAATATTAAATGGCAAGTAAATGAAACCATGGACATTAAGTGTTCTGAAGAAAGGCAGCAATCTGTGTTTACAACATGTCCTGTATTTGTTGCAAAATTCGGCCACTCCTGGCAGAAATATAGTGTGACCATATGTACTTTCAATAAGGGAATGCAGTACAAAGGGAATTACAGAATGCACAGAGCATGCAACACTGAAGTACAGAAATATTTAGATCTTCTACTTCATTATAAACGGTCTTGTATTTTCTGAATACTCATTAAAGTTCAGGCACATTCTCCCTCAATGTATCCACAAAGTGCATGGAATTTACAAAATCATATGCATCCTTTTGGTATTAACCTGCCTTTCCCTCATGAATACAATGCTTAGGTTTAATAATTCTAGAAGCCAGGTACAAGACTGTCCAAGCAATGACTCTGCCTGTTCAAGAGAGTATATGAAATCAGCCACCTGCAAGGGCCAGTGGGTAGGAGAAGGGGTAAGGGGTGATTCTGCTCAACTCAGGAGACAGCCCAGGAGCTGGAATGAGTAGTCGGAAGAGCATAACCTCCTCAGCATGCACAGGGCCAGGGAGAGTCTCATATGTACCCCTTAGCCCTTGTCCCGGGTCATCGAGACCATCTGGAAGGCCTCACATCTGGAATTATTGCTAGTCAAACAGTCTTGCTTGTTAGTAACTTCAGAAGCAGCGTGCTAGCATGATAGAATCTAGCGCATGTATATTAAACCAAGATTCAATTTCCTTTAGACCCTTTCAGTTCAGTTTTCCTTATCTACTACACAATATTCCCAGGGTGATGTCTTAGCAGAGAGGTTTTTTTGATTATGTTAACCAAGTTCTAACCCACTTGTTTCGGTGTCCACTCCCCCCCCCAACATTTTTTCTTAAGTGCTTAATGAAATACTACTACTAAACAACTTTGGAGACCTCGGTGAAGCAGGTGTGTGCCATATCTGGGGTCAGTTCTACCAGATGATGCTTCCTTTTTACCAGTCTTACTGCCACTCCTATGACCCCGAGTGGGCCTAATTTCACAGAACAAGTTTTGTTAATGTATTTTAAAAATGCTTTTTAGTTTTTCTTTGGATTCCATCTTCAGCTTAGAAGTGGGAGGATAGCTGTTGTCTTTTTGTGAACTAATATCAACAGGGTCTTTATTGGAAGTAGAAGAGAACAGCTAGGCTCAACCTTGCATTTTTCTGTTCATCACTAAGACAGCAGAGCTGATGTTTAGCACCGAGGCTCTAAACACAAACTGAGCATGCCACGAAATGCATACTCCAAGAAATGCACATTGGCTCTGCTGCACAAATCCATAAACTTGCAAAAAAGAAAAAAAAGAAAAAAGAAAAAAGGATAAAGCAAAGAAAAATAGAAAAAAAGAAAAAAGAAAAGGAAGGAAAACATCAAAAGGAACAATAGTCCTAATTCTCTGTTTCTAAACTGGGCATTATGGTTTGTTACTACTGAAAATGAGATTTTGGCTGGCTAATTTGTCTTTCGTAAGTTTACTCATACAACATGTGTCGCAATTCATTGTGGTAGCAGTTTTATGTACCTCACACGATGGTAAGACTCTAGTAATAGCTTTTAGTGAATGGTGAATGAGTGCTTTAAAATGTGTGTGTGTGTGTGTTTGTGTGTGTGTGTGTGTGTGTGTGTGAGAGAGAGAGAGAGAGATAACAATCTAAAGGACTCAGAGAGGATTGCTGACCCAATGTAAAGTTTGTCAAATTTTCTTCTGTGTTAAAGTCTGACACAAGCTTCCTCAAAGTGATAAGAAGTAGCTTAGAAATGTCACAGCATCTAATAACCTCATATGTTCTGAATGTGGGTTGTCTCTCAAATGCATGTGTGCTGGAGGATTGGTCTCTAGTACAGCCACTACTTCTGCTTGTAGTAAGTAGGACAAAGGATCTGGATAGCTAGTGGCAGAAGATTCAAATAGTCATCAAATGTAAGGACATCTATCAGCATGGACATCAGCTTCAGCAAAGGATGTCTGTGGCAAACACTATAAATAGCAGAGTCAAGAGAGATTCTAGGCCTTGAACAGAAATGAGGAAAATATCTCTTTCAAAAATGATAGTCTCCAGGGCAGACATTGATGTTTCCTGTATTCAAAATCCTCCTTAAGGAAAAAAGAGGAAGCTTTACGCTTTACTTGAAGAACAGAACTAAAGAAAGAAAAAATTCTCAGTAAAAGAAAATGGAAATGTAGTTTGAAAAGTATCTCCATCCACGTCTATTGATACACTAGTCACAATGGCCAAGTTACAAAATCAGTCTAGGTGTCTGTCAGTACAGGAACTGATGAAGAAAATGTGGTGTATACACATAACAATCTTATTTGACTACAAAGAATGAGGAAATAATGCCATTCTCTGGAAAATGGATAAAACTAATGATCATCATAGCAAGTGAAATAAGCTATACAAATACATAGAGGGAGACACTAGTTATCAGGAGGGGGTGAGGCGAGGGAGGTAGGGAAGGACAAGAGGAGGGAGCAAGGGAAGGATCTTGATGACAAATTTGTTACATTATATGATATTCTTGGAAAAAACTGTTAAATGGTGTACAATGAATAAATGTCAATACAAATTTAATAATAAAATATTGATAAAGAGATAGTGTGATAATAAACCCATTATTATGTATGCTAAATAAAATAAAAATAACAAAATAAATAAAAATAATGAAAAAGAAAAAGTAAGTTTATTTGTAAACATTTTGCTTCATGTTCTGTTGACTGTCTGGAGGTTTTTTAAGCTACTCTTAGCTCTATAACACTGCAGACAAAAACATGTGAAAATGGAAAGATTCTAAATTTGGTATGCAATGAGTTTTGACAGACAAGATTTTGAGGTAAAGGTGTTTGTTTGTCAGAAAACTTATCTCAGGTGCTGGAATGATGGATCAGCAGTTAAGAGCCCAAAGTCTTTCCAGAATACACAGTTCTGAGCAACCTCATCGGGTGTCTCAGAACTGCCTGTTACTCCAGCTTGAGAAGAACCTAGAGCTTCTGGCCTCTGTGAGCACCTGTACATGCAGACACATATGTCCACACATTTAAAATAAAATAAAATATTTTTAAAAAGCAAACTTTTATTCTTAAAATATATCTAAGAAATGACATCATTTTCTTCAAAAGGGCACACACAGCTAGTTGTACATGGTTCTGTCTTAGTTTCTGAAAAAAATGCGGGGTACTAATATTCCTTTATAGGATGTGACAGAACATTCCAAGGTTATCATTTTTTCTTTAATAACAGAAAACTTAATTTGAAACACACAAGCCCCATTTCATGAGTTTTGGTAGCTCTGTAAGCTTTCAATAATGATTTGATAAATAAGTAAATAGTTTAATAGCTCCTAATAGGATTAAGTAGAGTGGTATATAAACTCAAAGACTTCATGTAGGCCCAGAAAGGAAGATTGTTACAGCATACCCTGTGGTTGAGTCAGTGCATCTCAACATGATTGCAGAGTCACAGGGGCCAGTGCCAATGCAGTAACCTCTGAGCAACTTGACCCGGTTTTGCCAGTGACCAGAACACTATGAAATCTCAAGAGTGTTGCGTCAAAGGTTGAAAATGACTACATTTTAGGATCTAGGAAATTCTTAAAAGCTATTCTCTGCCCTCTTTCTTTGGCCAACATGGCAAATTTTAGTCTGAGTAGTCGGACTACGTCAGTATAGTACCTACAAAAAGCAGCAACTAGGGACAGTGACAGGATGGCCGAGGGAGAAGGAGGAGACACCTGACATGCCCTGATCCAGCTGGAGCCACAGGAAAAAAATAGAAAGCTCCTTAATTGCCTGGCCAGCACTTTTGGGGTCATGCCGGCTGCATGAAGGTAACTTGGATTAGAATCAAGTTGATGGAGCATGCCCTTCCTGCTTTCACTAGAACCTCCCAGGATTGGTTGCTGGTGGTGTATGATCAGGAACTCTGAGGATATCTGAGACCCTTATGTCCTCAGCAACTGAGAGGACCCTGACTCTGCCTTCTCAGATGAGATCTCATTCCTAAAGGCACCTCTGGGATCCATCTCTGACCCCAACTGCAGGAACTGTCAGCGAATGGGAGTGGGCTGGAACTTAGAGACCAATAGTGAAGTTAAAAGACTAGCAGGTATTTATCTTTTGAAGAGAGATTGAGAGCAGAAGCATCACGTTCATTTGCAGGGAAGAAATCTGGCTTGCTATTATTAGTGTTTGAGGGTAACTAAGATTACTCATTGGCTTTATTTAACTACCTAAGATGATGAAACACTCTATTTCCCTTGGCTCTTGTTGACCTCAGTGATGATAGTGACAAGAATCTGCTCATATTACACTCACAGGGTCATGCAGAAAGCTCTAGAGTATGTGTGCCATGCCCAGTGTAGGAACACAATGGACTTCATGTAAACTGACCAGGAGTCATAAAGTGCCAGCTTCTGTGAGGATAAGTTACAGTACCATACCTGTTGTGAGACACGTGGCCCAGAACAGGAATGAAGTTTGAACACTAAGACACTCTGCAAAGCCCTGTCTGCCTACCACAGCAGAGAGAATAAAGAACCCGTTTCTGAATTTTACCAGGCACTGTACATGAATACATTGGCAATAGAATTGAAGTAGACCAGGTGAATGAAAGAAAAGCTTGCAATCATTGCTCAAACAAGTCCTTGCTTCCTTCCAAGAAATGAGGTATGGGGCGTGGAATCCATTGTAGCTAATCATAAACAGGTGCATCTTAAACCTGGATGCCAACCTGCTCCAACATGCTGGGCACTTAGCTCAGGCTGTAGCTAATTACCTGTGTGCTCCTATTGGTGCCTGACACAGTTGCTCTACAGTATGCATTCCTGTTAAGACCTGTGAAGGGCCAGGGGTGACCCTAGGAGCCTGCACGACTCTCTACCGTCATCTACCACAGCCCCATATGACACCTATAGACACTGATTCAGGATATGGAAGATTGGCACCAAAATTCTATCAAATTTTAGGTCTTCGAATTCTTGTGCAAACCAAGCATAATGATATCATTTGGCAGACATCCTCAGATCACCTACATGGATGATTTTTGTCTGATGAGTAGTCTAAGTGAATGTGTTGCCTCTTGTCCTTACCCTGCATTTTATCCTGAGGTATTTGCTGACAACTTACTCCTCGTTTGAAGATCTCTGAGATAGCCAAGGCTAGATTCAGGAATCTGTAGCAATTTCACTATACTTTGTGAAATATTGCTAAACAGGAGAAAGAAATTTAGCTATATTTCTTTGTATTATGAAGCTTAGCCAAAAGTTATTATCACCTGGAGCTTCTGGTGATAACAATTCTAATGTTTCATTATGATTTTTTTATTTTCAAAATTAGGGATATTTCAGGGATAAAGATAGAACAGAGACTCAAGGACTGGCCAACCAGTGACTGGCCCAACTTGGGATCCATGCCATGGGAAGCCACCAATCCCTGACACTATTATCGATGCTATGTTGTGCTTGCAGACAGGAGCCTAGCATGTCTGTCCTCTATAAGAGGCTCTACAGAGCAGATACCCACAACAAAGAATGAGACAGAGGTCAGGGACTTGTACGAAAGGATTAGGGCACAGAGTGAAGGAACTGAAGGAGATGGCAACTCCACGGAAGACCAACAAGGTCAACTACCCTGGACCCCTGGGAGGTCCCAGAGACCGAGCCGCCAACCAAAGAGCATACACAGGCTGGTCTGAGTCGCCCAGCACATACGTAGCAGGGGATGTCTTGTCTGGCCTCAGTGGGAGAGGATGCACCTAATCCTGTAGAGAGTTGATGACCCAGGGTGGGAGGATATCCTGGGGGGCAACCTCTCAGAGGTGAAGGGCAGGGAGAATTGGGGAGAAGACCCTGCCGGGGGGGACTGGAAAGGCCAGCATTTGAGATAAAAATATATAAAATAATAAAAAAAAAAATTAGGAATTTCTATAACTCTGTAGATTAGGAGTCCCTCAGAATTTTCAGATGTCCCTGTGTCTACCAGAACTGTATGAAGATGACTCTGTAACTAAGAGCATGCATTGTTCATGCAGAAGGCCTGAGTTTAGCTCTCAGAATCCAAACTGGGCAACTCGCAATCCTCTAAGTCCAGCTCTAGAGTTATCAGATGCCTCTAGGTGTGTAAAGCTACACACTACACACACACACACACACACACACACGCACGCGCACACACATGCACGCGCACACACACACACATACACGCACGTGCACACACACACGCGCACGCGCACACACACACATACACGCACGTGCACACACACACACACACGCACGCGCACACACACACACACATACACGCACACACACACACAAACAAATTTAAAATAACGAAAGGTAATCTTAAGGAGAGGCTCAAGTCCTTTTAGAGTTTTGACTGTAATATTTAGTCTTCACCAAAGGTACCCTATGCATTGAGCAAACTCCCCCAAGTCCTCGGTCCCTCTTGCTTTCCCCCTTCCTGTTAGTCCATTTTGTTCTCACAGACTTTTTAACTTCATGTTTCATGTCATAATTTTATGTATCTACGTAACATCTAGGAATCATATTTGAGAGTAAACCAAGTAGTGCTTTTCTTTGAGCCTGGCTTAACGTTTTGAATGTAATCATTTTCTATAGAATCTATTTTTCTACACATGTTCTCTCTGTCCAGGTTGAGCACCCACACTTCTTCACAACTCAGCTGTTGTGAACAACACTGCAGTAAACACTGTTGTGCTGGTGTGTCTGGGATGTGTTGACGTGGAATCCGTTGGGTAGAGCAGGTTATATGGTAGATTCATTTTAATCCCTTTAAGAAACCGATATATGAGCGTGAATGTATGAGTTCCCCTTTCAGACATTCTTTTCATCATTTGTTGCTATTTGTTTCCTGTTCTGACTAAGGCAATAGAAAACAAAAACGAAAACAAAATGAAAAACAGGAAGACAGAGTTGGGAGGATAGGGGAGGAAGGTGGATCTGGGAAAAGCTGGGAAAAGAGATAACTACACGCAAAACATTGTATAAAATTCTCAAATAGCTAATGGAAATATTTTCTAAAAATAGTTTTGATGTGGCAGAACTTGGCAAATATAGATATGGATGCTCACAGCCAACTGTTGGACTGAGCGTGGGGTCCCAGATGGAGGAGTTAGAGAAGGGACTGAAGGACCTGAGGGGGTTTGCAGCCCCATGGAGGGAGCAACAGTGTCCACTGGCCAGTACTCCAGGGCTCCCGGAGACTGGACCACCAACCAAAGAATGCACATGGAGGGACCCATGGTGCTGGCCACATATGTGGCAGAGGAGGGCCTTGTTGGCCATCAGTGGGAGGAGAGGTTCTTGGGCCTTAGGGTGTTAGATGCCCCAGTGTAGGGGAATGCCAGGGAGGGAGGACGGGAGGGGGTAGATGGATGGGGGAGTACCCTAATAAAGGCAGGGGGAATAGAATAGGGGGTTTCCAAAGGGAAAAACATTTGAAATGTATATGAAGTAAGTATCCAAAAATTTTTTTAAAAAGAAAATTTAAATTAAAAAAATAATTTTGGTGCAATTTTACTTGCATTTCTTTGGTGGCTAAAAAGGTTGCATGTTTTCTTTTCATTTATACTGGCTGTAATGGCTATTCTTGGTTGAGGGAATTTCACTTAATTTGAAGTCAGAAGATCCACTTCTAATCTGGAGCTTTGTCACACACACACACACACACATTAATAACTTTAGTCTAGAAGTTTTGAGGTGGGAAGAACCACCTCTAATCCGGGTCATGCCTTCTGCTGGAAGCCTGTATAAGGACATGGGAGAAGAAAGCTTTAGCTTTTTATCTGCTTGTTCTTGTCTTGCTAGCAAGTCTATTCATTGGCATTACAGTCTACTTTTTCAGGATTCTGTTGAGAAGAGCAGACATATCTAGCCTCATGGACTGAAAATCTATTGAAACCTTGAATCTTCCATTCATACATAGGCAGTTGTTGATCGATTAGCTGTATCACACAGCCTATAAGTCATTCAAAGGAAACACACACACACACACACACACACACACACACACACACACACTCTATATGTTCTGTTACTTGAGAGAACACCAATACAGATTTTAGACCTAGAAGATGTATTAGAATAAATCTTTTAGTATTAGGAGCAGACTTTTGAATTTTCAAGCATCGATAGTAAGCAAGCCTCTCTAGCTACTGAAACCTCTCCTGGGAGCTTAGAGAGTACTAAGAGCCCATTTCACATTTTGCTGAAAGCCTATTTTACAAACTAAAGGAGATAAATAATTTAATTATCCTGATTTTTCAATTGTGGGTACCAATGATTTTGTGATGCTTAATATAAAACTTCTGATGGTTTATGAAAAAATAAGGACAATGATAATACAGCTCCTAACATTTCTGTATAAATAGACAAAAGAAAGGAATAAGCTTCCTGGTCAAATTATTCAGCTTTCAACAAATTAGAGTACAGTGAAAAGCAACAATGGCTTTAATGATCAAATGGACTGCCTCTGGGTGCACCCAAACAGTCTAAAGATTTCTAAGTGTGCCCTGGAAGAGAAGCTTGTCTCCAGCAGCCGTAAAGCTCAGGTTGCAGAAAATCAAACCAAAGCCACTCATTATAAGGTTGGCTGAATTAGCAAAATTACAGCTTTGGAGGGTGTTGGAGGTTAAAGTCAGTGCATTAATTGGTAACGAATGGGATTCTGTAACTTAGGATGGAGATAAGTGGGAGAATCCACTGAAGCTGAAAACTTTGAACCTCCAGATTCACAAAGGTTTGTCTGAAGTAGTCTCTACACCCTCAACTGAAAATGTGCTCCACAGCCTCAGTTATATTGCCCTTTACACCTTTGATGGAAGATGTGTCTGCTCTCTTCAGCAGAATCCTGAAAAAGTAGACTGTAATGCCAATGAATAGACTTGCCAGGGAGGCAAGAACAAGCAGATAAAAAGTAAAAGCTTTCTTCATTCGTGTTCTTATATAGACTTCCAGCAGAAGGTAGTGACTTTCTCTGAAAAAGATGCTAGGCAAGACAATACTAATATTCCTCAGGGCCCACCTCTAGACCTATAAGCAGACTTAAGGCTAAGTAGGCTCATAGAGGGAAGGCAGAACATGTACTCCAAAGGAGGTACATTATACCACTAAAGCACTTAATGGGCTTCCTAATCCACTCAAGCAGAAATCTGGTGAATATTTGTGAATATCCCAGAGTATGGGATAATGGTGGAAGGAACATAAAACTGAATCAGGCTGTGTTTGCTGATATGGGCCATCTAAGTGAAAATTCTAGGTTTACTATGGAAGCTTATACAGTTAATTATCAGAGAGGGGTGCCAAAATTTTGTTTGAATGGTATTTGAAGCATTTTCCAGAAGATGGCCTACTGAAAAGGAATTGGAGATGCCTGATATCGCTTGGCTTAGTATGGATGAAGGGATTTTAAGGCTTTGGGAAATTGCAATGCTAGAGTGGGTATACTGTATAAAACCAAATCCTCCACAATGGGAACCCAGAAGTCATGTCCTTCTTCAATCCTATGAGACACAAGATGATGACAGAGACACCAGCACTTTGAAGAGATTGTTTTAGCCCTTGCTATTGTGCAGCAACACTTTAGAGAATGAGAGGCTGCTGCTCCATACGTAGCAGATGTGTAGCGTGGGCTTCATGCAGGTCCCCTTACAACTGCAGTGGGAACTCTCTCGGAATACGTTCCCTGCCTGGGGATCCCAGTTTCCTAACTGGGCTGTCTTGTCAGACCAGGATGTGCCTAGTCCTTCAGTGACTTGATGGTCATGGCTGGGGGGAGGTACTAGGGGATACCCAGAGGGGTTTCCTCCTTCTCAAAGGAGAAGGGCAAGGAGGAATGGGGGGGCAGATCTGCATGAGGGGGTATTGGGAAGAGAGGGAGGCTGACATTGGGATGTAAAGTGAATAAATAATGCTGCTGCTCAGTTGGAAGAATTAAATCTTAGGGATTTAATTGGGCCCCAGAGAATCAGGGGTTAGAAGCAGCACTGAATTACCAAAGGCAAGGTGATTGTTTTTATTGTGATGGACAGCACAGACAAAGCAATGTTCATAATGGCCTGACCTGCAATGGTTAGTTCAGGCAATGTGAATTTCCTGGGGCTGCAAACTCCCTCAGCTCCTTCAGTACCTTCTCCAACTCCTCCATCTGGGACCCCATGCTCTGGATTGAATCTTGGGTATTCCAAGTTTGGGGCTAATATCGGCTTATCAGTGAGTACATACCGTGTTTGGGTTTGTTCTTTTGTGACTGAGTTACGTCACTCAGGATGATATTTTCAAGTCCCATCTATTTGCCTGCGAATTTCATGAAGTCATTGTTTTTAACAGCTGAGTAGTAGTCCATTGTGTAAATGTACCACATTTCCTGTATCCATTCTTCTGTTGAGGGACATCGGAATTGTTTCCAGCTTCTGACTATTATAAATATGGCCACTATGAACATAGTGGAGCGTGTGACCTTATTACATGCTGGAGCATCTTCTGGGTATATGCCCAGGAGTGGTATAGTTGGGTCTGTAGGTAACAATGCCTACTCTGTTTCTACTTCTAGCCAGCCTAGTTTCATCTTAGATGCTATTGTTTCCAATTCTAAAGCTAAACTAGAGTCTATTGAAAAAAAAATTTATGTATCTCTGTTTAACATTTTAAACACATAGGATGTAGTCATTAATGTTTTTACTGTCCTTGTCCACAAAGTGGGCCTGCTGTCTGGGTCAGCTTTCGTTCTTGTTTTCTTTTTGTGGATTGTATCCCTCCTCCTTTATAAACATGAGCCTTTCTGAGCCGATTGCGGGGATCACAAATCTCACCCTTATTGCTTAACAGTTATTTTATATTCTACAAACATACATGCTTTGTTTGTTTGTTTTTCTGGAATGCAGCATAGTTTGGCCCTCAGGGTGTTGCTTCACTATACTGTGCTGGTGCCAGGTCCTTTGGTCCCCTTGAGGAGCTGAGACCAGGAGTAGAATAGATGCTGCAGCCAAACTGAGAGCTAAACTCTTTTTCACTTGTCACTTGCTGAGCCACAAGAGTGATTTAGATGTTTAGGAATTATCTTTCTTCTCCAGTTTTGTCACTGCTAGCCTTCAGAATCCCTGTCATATCATGGCTTCCTGGCCTTAACAAGGTTGACCTGTGCTCAGGTCTCCTCTCTGTACTAGAGCCAGGAACTCTCTCCAGTTTTTGGCAACTCAGGGTATTCCTGGCTTGTTTCATATTACTCTGGGCTCACCAGTCTTTGTTATATGACCTCTGCATGCTAATATTGTTCTGTTATGTACTCTGTGTAAACGGTTGGATCCTGGCCTTGGAGATGATCAGCAGTCCCACGGTCAGTGTTCCAATACCCTACTTCTGTTGCTTTGTTTAATCTTTACTGCGTTGTTTTGAAATAGAAACTTGTCATGATCAGTTTGTAGCAGAGAAAACTGATGCACAGCCAGAATAAGTAGTTTTTTTCTGAAATCACAGCTAAAACATGTATAATCTGAAACTTACAACCATTATGGCAGTTTAGATATGTCTAGATTACCTCCTTAATAGGTATTTTATAATATTGCAAAATGTGAAAAAATAATAAAAATATTTCCACTATTTGGAATTGATGATGCATTAATGGACAGTTTTCAGAACATGAATCCAATGGGCACTTTCTCGTGGGTTTTATATGGAAATTGTCTTGTTTAACTCTCAAAATTAAAACTTCACTATTTAGTCAGAACATTACCTTTAGGTGAACAAGGGAAGCGAAGATCTTCTAACTTAGTTTAAAAACAAAACAAAACAAAACTTTTATACCAGACGTCAAGAGATTTGTGTACTGAGAAAATAAAACTTCTGAAAAGAAAACGTTTCTTTGCCAGATAGTTATTTAAAATGAAATTGGAATATTGGATGGAGAGACTCCTAAAGAGACATGCAGAAACTTGGAGCTGGGAGGTGAAGTTAGACAGTGAAGGTTTAACTCAGCACCTGGGGAATAAGAGTTAAGAGTTTGAGGATGTGCCGCAGCCACTGTAAGATGGAGTCCTGGGGCAAGTGTAAAGAGGGGTGCCAAAGCCACTGCCTGGTGGTGTGCCTGGGCCACTGCAAAGAGCTGGGCAGGGTAGCCATGGATTTTGTCTTCCTGGGGAGATAACTCAGAACCTAATGAATGCTAGTTAAGCACTCTATCAAGTGAGCTACAGCCCAGCCACTGGCCTTTATTCTTGTAGTCTTGCAATGACCTCTAATTTCAACAATATATGATGCATTCAGTCACATACGAAGGGCCAGCTGTTTTATCTTCTTTTCCACATTTAACTTAGTCCTTTCACCAATAGGGACCCTAAAGCAAATGATAACATTTTCTTCTGAATATGAGGAGATGGCCCTCAAAAGAGTTGGATAATCTTCAGCAAGTGTAGTCAGTCTATGTATTCACATCCCGTTACTTTGCGTTGTTACACATGGTGTTCATTGTTAATGTAACTGTATATAGCATTGGAAACCAAGTATCACTGATAAGATCTGAGATTCATTTTGTCATTTTAATAGTGCTGAGCTCTGACTCTCTATCCCCTAGACTGTGACCTATAGCTGTCACTGCTTAGGAAAACCATCACAAGTTGTTTTGTGGACAGGCTAGTTCCAGTTTGAGAGCAGGAAATGTTTACAATAAGACTAATCTTGAATACTTTGAGAGTGTCCTGGGGTTGAATCAAAAGGACCTAGAAACCAAACTGAAGGTGCTAAGGATAGAGTAACTTGTTAAGATAATAATTTTAGTAGTTTGAAACTACAATCAGACATTGTTCATGAATTCCTCCTTGACTCCCAGAACTGAGATAAGAAGTCCTAGCTGAAAATGTATGTAAGTATGTATGTATGTATGTAATCAAATGCTCTCTCTCTTGTAATGTATTTTACTGCAGTTAAAGCTGCATTTAAAATTTGTGATTGCATACAAAATTCAAATAAGTCCATCTTCCTATATACACTTCTAGATGAATTTTCAGTCCATGGTGAGACAGCGAGCAACTACTCAGTCATAAGTCATCCATTCCTGTTATTTCCTCCACATCTTCCTCACCTTTTCTGTCTCTCTTTTTATCTTTTGCTTAACTTGATCTTGAAACTTCAGCTATACTCGACAGCTGAGTTTTTCCATGTGCAACACTGAAAGTGTCTCTCTTAGCTCAATCTGTACTCACCAAGAGTTGTACTCACCAAGAGTTGTACTCACCAAGAGTTGAGTTATCTAGTAGTTGCTGTTAACTTTTGTGGAAATGGCAGAGACAAGGAGCTTCAGTGAATATTCTAGAAACTGAAAGTAATATCTTATAAGAATTGATGGCCCTTTGGGCCTCTGTGCAGTACCCCAGCAGCTGGGTTCCTTTGAGTTTACATTTAATTTACATCAAAGGCCCGTCAGAAACCACAGACTTTTCTGGAATAGATAGTTGTCTTTTGATAAGAACGTATGTGGTATGTCTGTACTTCTGGGTTCATGACCTTGGCCAGCATAGAGACAATGTAGTGAGAATTTCAATATGGTTTTCCATAGACAAGTCACACTGAAACATTATAGGAAATAATTAAATTTATATTAGAACAACAATATAATCCCTACCCTACTGAGTCTAATAAATGTGCTAGAGCAGGAAATGCTCTCAGCAATGCAAGATGGATATCCTTAACCAAATTAATTATTTAAAAATAGACAACCTCGCATTATCTTCTCTTTGTCTTGTTTCTTTTTTTATGGTGTCAACTTGTGAGTATTTCAAGGAAAATACACAAGGTAGAGTTCCAGTGAGCTACAGGGTAAAACTGAGGATGAATCTCAGTTACTCTTGCCCACAGTGTAAAGAATATCAAATTCACAAAGCAAGGAACCTACTTGAGATTGAATTAATTCTTAGGAGCCAGGCTAAGCATCTATATCAAGCATCTGAGTAATACTACACTCTTTAAATTTCTGCCTCTTTGTCCTCTTGCTTAATAGTGGATTAGAACCTTGAAAATATTTTGACCCAGTAGATTCATCTTTGAGTTAAGATGAGGATATCCAAAAATTGGCTAAAGTTCACTCTTAGAGTGAAGATCTATTTGTTATATCAGACATGCAATGAGCCAATTGACTTTGATCATCTGCATGGTATTCTTCTAGCACCCATTAAGAGAATTCCTAGCCAGAAAGTAATCAGAAGATTTCCTAACAGCAAAACCCATAAAACAAAACTGAATCAATATCAATATGAATGGAGACATTAACATAGAAAGGGAAACACTGTAATCCTACCTCTGCACAAAGAGGTACAGGCAGTTTTTGACTGCTGGAAAACAATGAACTAGACTTTTCCAAGGACAAGCCCCTTTATTGGTTGTCCAATACAAAGTAGCTAGCCTTGGAATCATACGCACACAAATACCAAAAATAGATTTAGCACATATTTGTGCACACACTGCATATATATGTAACCAATATAATAGAAACCCCAAAACAAATAAATAAACAAAACCCCTTCACATCTTGGAAGTAGAGATGAGAAGGATTTGAGACAGAGTAACTGGTGGGGCTTGGAAGGAGAAGGGAGTGATGTAATTCTGTTTCAATTAAAACAGTAAAAATAACAACTAAATTGAAAGAGAACATGTCATTCCTCCCCTAACTGCTATAAATCATGACTGTTTCATGTCATGAGCAGGATACACAATGATACCCAGCCTGCCTTCAATATACAACAGGGTAGAAGATGGCTTAGTGCAACCATGTAATCTTCCACTAAAATTTCTTTGAAAACAGAACATTTTATTTGTGAATGTGAAATGATGATGCTGAAGTTGTTTTAAGATCCAGAAGGGCATCTGGAGCTGGGAAAAGGGAAGATTAGGAGAAGCAGGTAGAAAGTTTAAGTTCTTGTTGACTTTTGTTCTGTGACCAGCAGCAGACAGCTGTGCTGGGCTGAAGATGGCTGTGCTGTGCTCTGCTCTTTCCTACAATATGCAATTCAGGTTTGAAGGGATACTGTGGGAGGCAGACTGATGCACACAACCAGGTCCAGCTTTGGATTTTTCTATATTATATATTATTTTATATCTATTTAAAATATAGGTAAATATATTACAAATAATTTTACACATCATAGCTTATGATAGTATCCAGGATGTCTATATTCACATCTCTTTGTGATGAACACATTTGGACGACTCAAACAGGTGATTTCTGTTTTTTCCACTTCCTTAAAGAATAATCACAAATGTACAGGTAGGGAAGTACTTTCATTCAATATGCTTTACAAGTTTTCTGTCTGAATTCTGAATGCTTGTTCATTCCTGCATTGACTCTCATCATGGCTGCCCCACTACATCCTTGATACTTCTGGCTTGCTTCCTGAGGCTCTTTTTGGCAGGTGAGGTAGATTTCCATTTTCTCTGTGTCCCAGATCTCACTGGCTCCAGGTTTATTTTCCTTCCTTTCCCTTCCCTTCCCCCAATTTTCACTCCTTCACTGCAGGCTTTTAAAGAAAAACTTTGGCTGTGATTAATGGTGTAGGAGATTAGGCAAATAATGTTCAAACACTGAGTTGTTTATTTGTTTAAGAGAGTTCTTTTCAGGCTATTTCTTATGCAGTCACATACCACTTACACAGTCTTAGCTCTGTTGTTAGTTGGAAGAAGAAGTCTGAGTCAGGCTTGAAGGAGATACTCAAATTTCTAAGTAGTCTTGGCCCTCCTAGACACAGGCTCTATTCCCAAGGTTCAGCCCATCATATATAAAAGCATTTTAAAAACTTATGGCTTGCTGAGCATGCACAGATGATGCTATGTTTTAGAGAGAGAGAGAAAGAAAGAGAGAGTCAGGTGATGGGAGGGGTACCTGGGCAGGCTCATGTTGAGGCATCCTTTCCCCCTGATGTACCAGCCAAAGACCTATATAGTATAGAGTTTATTTAGGACATGGGAAGGGGAGTTGGAAAGGGAAGAGAGAGAGAGAGAGAGAGAGAGAGAGAGAGAGAGAGAGAGAAGAAGAAGAAGAAGAAGAAGAAGAAGAAGAAGAAGAAGAAGAAGAAGAAGAAAGAGGAGGAAGAGGAGGAGAAGGAGGAGGAGGAGGAGGAGGAGGAGGAGGAGGAGAGGAGGAGGAGGAGGAGGAGGAGGAGGAGGAGGAGGAGGAGGAGGAGGAGAGGCTGTCCAGGAACAAGTGGAGAGAGGGGATGGAGGATGGGGAAAAAGGGAGAAAGGGGTCAGGGAAAGAAGAGAGAGAATAAGAGAGTAAGAGAGAGGAGGGGCAAACAGCCCCTTTTATAGTAAGCCAGACCTACTTGGCTGTTGCCAGGTAACTGTGGGGCGGAGCCTAGAAGGAATGCTAACATATGATATCCTTAAATAATAAAGTATATCAATTATTTCTTAAACAGCATAGTATAAAAATTATTACATTGCAATGGTTTTTAAAGTCATCTAGAAATGCTATTTGTACTAGGGACTTGAGTGTCTGTGTGTTTGGTATCCTCATGGAGTTCGTGAAAGTATAAGTACTAGAGAATCACTGTGCCATAATTTATATGCTGGGTGTTCCCCAATGCACATGGGGTGATGTCATGGCCACCAGGGCAGTGCTGTTGGGAGGATGACAGAAACTTCAAGGAGCTCAGTAGACAGTCTTTAGATCATTGAGGGTGTGTGGTATCTCAACTACTACCAGTTCCTTCTCTCCATCAGTGAGGTCAGCTGCTTTAATTTATCCCACACCCCCTCATAGTCAGTTGGCCATGGACTGGAGCCTCTAAACCTGTGAGCCAAATAAACAATTTTTCATTTTAAGTTCATGATCACACACATGATGTTTTGTTTCATCTTGTTGTAGCTACAGGAAGTAAATTAACACAGACTATAATTCCTTTCCCTTTTCAAAATGATAGCTTCTGGGAGGGAGATGCATTTTGGGTAGAGTTTACATTAATTTTAATTTTAGTTTACTCTCAGAACTGAAATGTGATTTTTGGACTGACTATGTTATTGGATCAGGGAGGATGCTTTAATGAAGCAAATGGTCTATGAGAGGCACCATATTTTTAAAGGGAGGATTGGAGCATTGAGAGTTTACATTTACTAATAGACATCCCTTGTATTGGAACTGTTTACCTTCCCTCAGGGGACATTGTATAGTTCTCCAGAGAATGATTTCAGGTTAGGGGACATTAGAAGAAAAGTTTCTTTCTCAGGAGTTACCCAGTTGTTGCCACCTGCTCTGACAGCCTACTCTAGCTTGTCCCATGGAAAAAGCTAAAAGTCGAGAATATATTTGCAGGTGAGGTATGCATCCCATGCTACCATAGTTCTGTGGAACAAACTGAGGGTGAAGAGTGTGCTGCAGATGAGCTGAATCAGCATCTGGATGTGAAGGCTTGATACCAGAGGAAGAAACATGCATGATTTTTGTGGTACCAGAAGAAAGTGAGGTATGAAACTGAAATGACTCCCAGAGGACAATGTGTTAAAAGATTGACCTGAGGGTATCATTGGATGGTGTAGGATCTTTATGATGTGAAGCCTAGTGAAAGGAAGTCAGGTCATTGTGCTCACTCTTTTGAAAGGAGGTACTCTCTGGCCCTTTTCTTGTTCTTATCACCTGGCTCCCAAAGGTGAGATGAGCATCTCCTTCTACTAAGTGCTCCCATCACAATGGGCTGCCAAATAGCAGGCCTAAAAGCAATTGGCCAAGTGACCATGAATTGAAACCTAAGTAGAATCCAAACAATCCCTTTGCCATTTATATTTAGTTCTTAAGAGTTTTGTCACAGCCATAGAAAGCTGACTACATAGTTGTCAAGATGTTTCACCAGCTCCAGTGGGATCAGGTCACTGCTTCAATTACTTATTTAGCTCAGGTACAGTTTTGTGTTCTGTGTTTGGATTGGATACCAATGCATTTAAAGCAGACAGAATTTCTCATAACATTTTCTTTAATGTGGGATTCTCCTTTGCCCTGGGGAGATGGTGTTTCAGCCCCAGAGACAGGTATTTATCATCTCATTTGGCTGAATGCAGAGTCCCTGAACACATTATGAAATGTGTGGTTTTGTGGGGGAAAGTTATGTGAAAATTTTCTTCTTCATATTTAGATTAGCACTCCTCTTTCTTCAATCTATCTGTCCTTTACTGCAAACATGTTAAACTGGAAAATGGTGATTCCTTTCTGATGGTGCCTTTCTCTCAAAAAGGACTTCTTAATATTGTTTTACATTGCTAGCTTTGAATCTTTAATTCTACAATTGTTTCTACTGTAGACAATTCTGATGAATTGCAGAGAAGAATAGTTTTAACATAAAATTTGTGATTTGTGTTATGCTTCCTAGGTTGCCAGATATTTCTGTAAAATTATACCACTAGCTTTTCATTTTCAAGATCTATTTGAAGTCAGTCACCCAAATACAGTCTGATAAATGGCTTCAATTAGACATTGGGGGACTATGGGAAGGATTTTGGAAGACTGGTAGAGTGCAAACAGGTAGGTGTTCCCACAAACACCTACTAGCAGCGTTGGGTAGGCACATGTATCCATGGGCCCCACATAGCTTTCTCTGAAAGTGTCAATCAAAATATGTTGATGTTCATACTTCCCTGGCTGAGGTCTAAAGCAGTTCCAGAAAGATGGTGATAGCTTAACCACTTTGTTCAAGTACCTAGAGGAAATTCATGTTCCTTTCATGCGTGTGATTCTCTGACATGATCTATGCTCCGTAGGGTTGGGACTTATCATGTGATCCATTAGCATTGGAATTTACCTTCTGACATTTAAAAGATGATGTGATGTGAGTGGGTGTGCTTGTGCCATGATGTGTGCCATCTTGCTGTGTGCCCATATGGTATGTGTGTATTTAGAACTTAGTCTCGAGCTAGCCTTATTAATTAACACCCAGCTATGTCTCTGGAGTGCAGAGAGGCTTGCTAAGTTAGCTCAGTGGTACAGCTCTCCACTGACTTTAAGAGTTTAGAATCTAGAAATGGAATTGCTCCCAAAATTTTCACTTTCCATTGTCTTAGACCATGTTGTACAAGTCTATGCCAACATTCTGAAGGTTGGGCACCTAGCTGACCTTGGCCAGTCTAAAAAATTTGAAGTCCTTTTTTTCCCCCTCTTCATTCTTTCCAGAAGATGGATACTGAGTGACCCAAGTCACCATGAGGATAGTCTTCTTCTCACCTGCAGGCCATAGCTTGTCCATTGCTCAGCATCTCTGCATCTCAGCTAGAGTTCAGTGCAGACATACAATTGTCATGAGTTTTGCACAGAAGGGCTAAGAAATCCTTGTCATTCCTCATCAGTATTAAGCAATCAATTTCCCTGGAATCCTATTTATGTTGAACCAGATAAGCTGTCAGCAGTTTGAGTGGCCTTTCACTAATGTTAGGTGCCTGGTCCCATTTATTTAAAACCTCCCTGATGGTCAGAATCTGTCAGAGTCACTGTGTTCATGGTTTGTCTTCAACCTGCTGGCTAGTGTTCCCTCGCATCTCCAATTGAAAGAAAGAATTAGAAGCAAACATTAAAAGATATGCACACTGCCCAGTACTGACAGTGAAGAGAGTAGGAACAACCTATGTGCTACTGGCTAGTGTGTAGAGGGACAGGCTTTGTAACCGAGCCCCAGGGCTGGCTTTCTTCTGACAGATGGAGATGGAGAACAATTAAGTTTGGAAGTATAAGCAGACCAATCTGTTTTGTTTGTACAGAGAGTTTTCTCCAGAAGTGAGGCAGAAGCAGAGACATAAGTAATGAGCACATGTGTTTGGAAAGCGTATAAGGTACTTATAAATATTATAGTGACGTCACTATAGTTAAAGGTCTGGCGGCCGTTCCATTGCAGAGTCTCATTGTGAGGGTGTTAAAACGTAGCTGTAAACATTCCAGGCTGCAACTTGACAGCTCAGGGTATGCCTGGCAATAAGGCTTTAGTCCTTGCTGCCATGAAAGTCTCTCCTGGGTTTCCCATGTATCCTGCTCCTCTCTCTGCCCATGGTCCTGTTTCAATTTGCAGCAATAGAAGAGAGGAGTAAGACTCCTTAAGAAGTAAGAAGTTAGATGAGAAGCAACTACTGATGTAGCAACTTCTATTCCCTGGTGTAGGAACAACTTTTCCTCAGATGGCTCTTAAGATCACAACAACAAATTATCAGATGTCACTGGACTTGCAATGGGTTTAGAAAAATGCATCAAAGATCATAATATAATATATGAAAGGCAAATATTTAACATGAGCAGCTTCTTGGGAGTCCACCAAGCCTCTTTAAAGGGATCTCACCAAGGTTACTGTCCCCAGACCTTATGCTCTAGGAAGAGGATGCCATACTTTATCTTTAAGCTGTAATCAAACGGTGAAAAGAAAAACCGTAAACCACATTGATAAAAGGTTACATAAAGGTAGTGAACATAGAAAAAGAGAGGTTCCGAATTAATCAGATCAAGAATTCACCAGATACAAACTCTTAGGTCAACAAAGCAAATTTTTAACAAAAACAAGAACAAGAACAACAACAACAAAGCAAAAACTATTTTTTCTTAATTGACTGGTGGGAACAAATAGGGATTTTACATTAAGAAATGTTCTGTATTAGTTGACATAAAACTGAAGGCCAGTGTGCCCAACAAACCTTTCCATTTCTAGGTTGTTGAGAGGTAGTGCTCACTTTGTTCCAGAACAAAATGATGCAGTCTACCCATCTGGACTTTGCAGGAGACTGAAGATCAGCTTCCATTACAACTCTGTCCCATCTTGCCCCAGACATTCCCTCTCCTTTATCAATACATCAGGCCTTCCCATTTCACATCCCCATATACCTAAGTGGATATTAGCCCAAAAGCTCAGAATACCCAAGATAAAATTCACAGAACACATGAAGCTCAAGAAGAAGGAAAACCAAAGTGTGGGTGCTTCTGTCCTTCTTTGAAGGGGGAACAAAATACTCACAGGAGCAAGTAGAGAGACAAAGTGTGGGGCAGAGATTGAAGGAAAGGCCATCCAGAGACTGCCCCACCTGGGGATCCATCCCATATACAGTCACCAAACACAGACACTATTGTGGATGCCAAGAAGTGCATGCTGACAGGAGCCTGATATAGCTGTCTCTTGAGAGGCTCTGCCAGAGCCTGACTTACATAAAGGTGGATGCTGGCAACCAACCATTGGTCTGAGTGCAGAGTCCCCAATGGAGGAGTTAGAGAAAAGACTGAAGGAGCTGAAAGAGCTGAAGGGGTTTGCAAACCCATAGGAAGAACAACAATATCAAGCAACTCCCTGGAACTAAAACACCAACCAAGGTGTACACATGGAGGGACCCATGGCTCCAGCCCCATATGTTGCAGAGGATGGCCTTGTCAGGTATCAATGGGAGAAAAGGCCCTTGGTCCTGTGAAGGCTCAATGCCCCAATGTAGGGGAATGTGAGGATGGGGAGGCAGGAGTTGGTAGGTAGGTGGGGGCATACCCTCATAGAATCAGGGGGAGGCAATAGGATAGGAAGGTTTTGGGGGGGGAATCGGGAAAGGGGGTAACATTTGAAATGTAAATAAAGAAAATGTCCAATAGAAAAAAGAATGTCTTTTACTTTTTGTATTGGACTGATATGTACTGTGGTTCTAGAGACAGTTTTAACTCTTAAGGAAAATGCTAAAGATATGTCAATGTACTTATTAAATTATAAAAGAGAGGCTAATGAATCTGTAGAGGATAGACCTTTTGAATTAAAAAAGAACGCAGACAGATTGAAGTTCACAACAAACTTGACATATGTTTATGGGAGAGCTGAGCATACCCCCACCTATTCATTCACTATCTTAAGCAGTCAAGTGCTAGTTGGAGAGCTGAGCAATCACTTTTCCTTAGTTCTCAGTCATGACATTACATTCAATATCAAGTTGAGTTTTTTTCTAAATCTTCCAATTATGCCTACATGGGCAAAATGTGCCTTCAGCAAAGGGGTGCTTACTAGCCATCTTTAATTTCTGGATATGTTATCTTGAAAGAACTTGCATTTAAGTTATATATAGCAAACTAACTTAAATCTCTGAAAGAAGTTGTTGTTAAAATTTTCAGTCACAGTTGAGTCTCTAGTATAAGAAAGTAAGGGGGGAAGTAAATTGGGACAGGAACACATGGTCCAGCTTGGATTTGCGAATTTTCTTTTGAGACCCAGGCTGAGCTGAGATTCTGTAATGGCTAAAATCTGCTGTGTTTTGAATAATGGTATGATGGAAGTCAGGTGAGTTCTGTCAATCAGTCAGGAACAAACTATGATTTCCTTTCTGGGCAGGCAATAATGTAAGTATTCTATGGGAACATTCTTGCCAGGGTGACACAGTGCTTGCTTTTCTCGCTGGCTTGTTCATTATAGTATGTTTTATTTTTGAGAACAAATGTCAGTTTGATGATCTTTCCCTTGATCAAGACCTTCCTTTCTTTCATCTATTCTTCTTTATCTCTTTTCACTATCATTTTTAAAATCCATTGAAAATTTCTAATCAGTATAGTAATTGTTTATATTTATACCATAATAATGTGTATATTACCCATACATATTATAGTTCTACAATCAAATTAAGGTTGTTAGTAGAGCCACCACTTCAAGTATTTGACATTTCTTGTGTTTGCAATACCAAAATCCTCTCTAGTAGCTATTGTGAAATACATAGTTGGTTACATATCAATTATATTATATTATTATAATTGACAATAGTTATTGATTGAGGCTCCACAGTTTCCATAGGGAATTATAGAACAATAAGAGTTCTGCTCACTACATCTCTGTACCCACTGTCATCCTTTTCTCTGCCTGGTCCTCCCAATAATAGCTGTTCTATTCTCTGCTTCATGAAATCAACCATTTAAATTTTTACATATGAAAAAAGAACACCCTGCTTTTTCTTATAATTTCTAGTATCCAGGACAGCAGAATGCATAACAATATTTAAACAATGGTCAATAGACAAGGATGAGGATGCCTGGCTAGACACACATGCAAGTAAAACCTTTATGACTTTACTCAAGGCTTTCTCCCATGTTGTAGGGCTGGAATCAGAGTCACCTTGCTGTCTAAGCCTTGAATTATAGCATCAACTCAGTGTATACACACTGTTTTTTGTTTTTGTTCATTTGTTTTACTTTATTAACAAAACGAACAAACAAAAAACTTGCACTCCTCCACCCAGATCTCCATGTAAGGCCCCTGCCTGTGAACCACCAACACTCCTCCAGAACCCACCAAGTCTACCCACAACTGCCCCTCTTATTCTTCTAACAACATCTTGGCCCATATATTTGGTGGAAGTCTTCTGCCCTACCTGAGGACACAACAGCCCCAGAACTTTCGGTAAACCAATCCCACCTGTGGACCAATAACACTCCCTCATCACCTGAGCAACCCATTCCCTCCTGTCCTCATTACCATATCCCAACCAATACCTCCAGTGGAAGCCCCTTGCCCTATCAGCAGCCATATAGCACCTAGAACCCAAGAACACTTCAATAGACTAGAGGCCATGCCAGCCATCAGAACTACAGCTCCCATCTCTAGTGGAGACACTTTACTTACCCACAGGCCACTCGGGCCAGAAGAACAGACAGGAAACAGAAACCAAGAAACAAAATACCTATCCAACAAAGAAAAACCTAGACCTATAACTACCCCAAAGCTAGATGCCTGGAAGCCAGAGTAAGAACACAATAATAGCCAGGGCAAAATGTCACCACCAGAGCTCAGCTATCCTACTACAGCATGACCTGAATATTCCAACAAAACCAAAGCACAAGAGAAAGACCATCAAACCAACTTTATAAAGATGACAGAGATCCTTAAAGAGGAAATTAATAAATTCCTTAAAGAAATCCAGGAAAACACAAACAAACAATGGGAGGGAATAAAGAAATCACTCAGTGAAAGTCAAGAAAACACAAACTGGTAAAGGAAATAAATAAATGTATTCAAAACCTGAAAATGGAAATAAAAGCAATAAAGAAAATGCAATTTTAGGGACTCCCAGAGATGGAAAATCTAGACAAGTAAACAGGAATTACAGGCATAAGTGGTACAAAGACAATACAAAGGGGAAGAGAAAATCTCAGGCATTGGAAAAACAATAGAAGCAATTGATACATACATCAAAGAAAATGTTAACTGAAAATTTTTGACATAAAACATGCAGGAAATCTGAAACTCTATGAAAAGGCCAAACCCAAGAATAACAGAAATAGAAAAAGGAAAATAATCCCCAACTCAAAGGACCACAAGATATTTAACAAAATCATAGAAGAAAAAAATTTCTAGCCTTAAGAAGGACATGTTTATGAAAGTACAAGAAGCTTACAGAAGACCGAACAGGTTCGACCAGAAAAGAAAGTCCTTTTGACACATAATATGCAAAACATTAAACATAAAAAACAAAGAAAAATATTAAAAGCAGCAAGGGGCCACAATTTGTTGAAGATGCTTTCCCTCTTCCATTGTATGGTTTTGGCTTCTTTTTCAAAAATCAAGTGTCCATTGGTATGTGGTTTTATTTCTGTGTCTTCTAGTCAATTACATTGACCCACCTGTCTGTTTCTGTAATATTACCATGCAATTTTTGTTACTATTGTTCTGTAGTATAGCTTCAGGGATACTACATCAGGGATGATGATACCACCAGAAGTTTTTTTACTGTTCAGGATCATTTTAGCGTCCTTGAGTCTTTGTTTCTCTATATGAACGTGAGAATTGTTTTTCAAGACCTATGAAGAATTGTATTGGAATTTTGATAGGGGTTTGCATTGAATCTGTAGATTGCTTTTGGTAAGATGGCCATTTTCACTATGTTAATCCTGCTGATCCATAAACAAGGGAGATTTTTCCATCTTCTGATATTTTTCCTCAATTTATTTTTTGAGGGACTTGGAGTTCTTGGCATTCAGATCTTTTACTTGCTAGGTTAGAGTTAAACCAAGGTATTTTGTGTTATTTGTGGCTATTGTGAAAAATAGTGTTTTCCTAACTTCTCAGCCTGTTTATTTCTAGTGCAGAAAAGGACTACTAATATCTTTGAGTTAATTTTGTATCCAGCCATTTTGCTGAAAGTGTTTATCAGCTGAAGAAGTTCTCTGGTAGAATTTTTGGAGTCCCTTAAGTATACTGTCGTATCATCTTCTAGTGGTGATACTTTGACTTCTTTTTTAATTTGTATCCCTTTGATTGCCTTTAGTTGCCTTATGGGAAGGTTTAAAGGCTCTTAAGGAAATGAAAATCCCACAGGAAGACCAACAGTGTCAACTAACCTAGATCCCTGGGAACTCACAGAGACTGAGCTACCAATCAAAGAGAATACATAGGCTGGTCCGAGGCCCAACACATATATAGCAGAGGGCTGCCATGTCTGGGTTCAATGGAAAAGAATGAGCCTAATCTTGTAGAGACTTGATACACCAGGGTGGGGGGATATGAGGGAACATACCCTCTCAGAGGAAAAGGGGGAGAATGGGGGAAGAATTCAGCCAGAGGAAACAAGGAGGGGGTGACATTTGGGATGTAATTAATTATTAATCAATTATCTTTTAAAAATCTGCAAGGGGAAAGAACAAGTAAGATAGTAGGTAGAGCTATTAGAATTACATCCAAATTCTCAATGGAGATTTGAAAAGCCAGAAGAGCGTGAACAGATATATGTTTTACAGAGTCCAAAAGACCACAGATACTAGTCTAGACTACTATACTTAACAAAACTTTCCATCTTCATAGATGGAGAAAACAAGATATTCTATGATAAAGCGAAATTTAAACAATATCTATTCACAAATCCAGCCCTATAGAAGCTACTAGAAGGAAAACTCCAACCCAAGAAGTTGAATTACATCCACAAAAATACAGGCAATAAATAATATCATGCCAGCAAAGCATAAAAAATAGAAACACACACACATGCACACACACACACACACACACACACACACACACACACATTATCAGCAGCACTATCAGCAAAATAATAGGAATTAGCAATCTTTGGTCACTGATATCTCTCAGTATCAATGGACTTTATGCCCCAATAAAAAGACACAGAGCAGTGAATGGATATGGAAAGAATCCATGTATCTGCTGGATACAAGAAACAGAACCTTAATTTCATAAAGAAACATTAGATTAGACCCTCAGAGTAAAGGGTTGGCATAAGATTTTACAAGCAAATGTGCCTTTTGAAACAAGCTTATGTGGCCATTCCAATATCTAACAAAATAGACTTATATTCAAAGTTAATCAAAAAAGATAGGGAAGGGCACTTCTTACTCATCAAAAGAAAAGTCAACCAAGATGATATTTTTAATTCTTAACATCTAAGCCCCCAATACAAGGAGAACCATGATTGTAAAAGAAATACTACTAATGCTTAAATCACACATGTACCTTTACACATTAACAGTGATAGACTTTAATACCCACTCTCACCAATAGACAGGTTATCCATACAAAAACTAAAAACAACACTAGCGCTAATAGACATTATGAATCAAATGGACCTAACAGTCACAAAGCAAGTCTTAAAAAATAAAAGATAATTAAAATAACCCCCTGCATCCTATTGGATCACTATGTGTTAAAGCTGGATTTCAACAACAGAAACAACACAAAGCCTACAAACTCATGGAAACTTAACAACTGTCTACTGAATGATTTCTGGGTCAAGGCAAAAATAAAGAAAGGAATTGAAGACTTCCTAGAATTCAAGGAAAATGAATACATAATATACCCAAACTCAGGGACACAATGAAAGCAGTGCTAAGAGGAAAATTCCTGGAACTAAGTGCCTACATAAAGAAATTGGAGAAATAACATACTAGCAACTTAACCGCATGCCTGAGAGCTCTAGAACTAAAAGAAGCAAACTCACACAAGAGGAGTAGATTGAAGAAAATAATCAAATTGGTCAGTCAAAAAAAAAAATACAAACAAGGATAACTATATAAAGAATCAATGAAACAAAGAGCTGGTTCTTTGAGAAAGTCAACATGGTAAACAAATTCTTATTCAAACTAACTAAAAGGCAGAGAGAAAATATCCAAATTGACAAAATCAAAACACAAAAGGGAACATTAGAACAGATATTGAGGAGATCCAAATAATCTTTATATTATACTTTAAAAATCTGTACTCCACCAAATTTGAAAATCTAAAAGAAACAAGAAATTTCCTTAGAAGATTACTAAAGTAAATCCACATCAGGAAATATTTAAATAGACCTATAATCCCCATGGAAATAGAAGCAGTCATTAAAAGTTAACAAAAGGAGCCAGGGGTGAAATAGTTTTCGTGCAGTATTCCAACAGACTTTTGAAGAAAAGCGAACACCAATACTCTTCCATTATTTCACAAAATAGAAACAGAAGGAACATTGCCAAATTCCTTTTATGAATTCACAGTCATAGTGATATTTAAACCACACAAATATTTAGCAAAGAAAGAAAATTACAGACTGAATTATTTCCTGAACATAGATGTAAACATACTCAATAAAATAATTGCAAACTGATTCCAAGAGCCCATGAAAAAGATCATCCACCACAATCTAATAGTCTTCCTGACATTGATGTAAGGATGGTTTGACATGAAAATTCATCAATGTAACCTACATATACACAAACTAAAAGAAAAAAAATTGATCATCTGATTAGATGGCAAAAAACCCTTTTTTAAAAAATCTAGCACCCCTTTATGATAAAAGCTTGGAAAGATTAGGGATAAAAGGAACATACCCAAATGCAATAAAGGTAATTTAAAACAAGATAATAACCAACATCAAATTAAATGGAGAGAAACTCAAAATAATTCGACTAAAATCAGGAATAAGGCAAGGCTATCTACTCTCTCCAAATCTATTCAATGTTGTAATTGAAGTTCTAGCTGGAGCAATAGGACTACTGAATAAGATCAAGGGAATACAAATTAGAAATCAAAGTACTTTTATTTGTAGACCATATGATATTATATAAAAACGACATAAAAAACTCTACCAGGAAACTACTACAGCTAATAAACAATTAAGTGAAGTTGCTGGATACAAGGTTAAACCCCCTCCCCCAAAGAAAATCAGTACCCTCCTATGCCCAAATGACAAACATATTGGAAAAGAAATCAGGAAAATAATATCCTTCACAATAGCAAAGTATAAAATTAAATATCTTGGGTAACTCTAACCAAGCAGGTGAAAGACATGTATGACAAAACTTCAACTCTTTAAAGAAAGAAATTAAAGAGAATATGTGACAATAGAAATATCTTCCATGCTCATGGATTGCTAGGTTTAACATAGTAAAAATAGCCATCCTACCAAAAGCAATCTACAAATTCAACCCTATTTCTATCAAAATTTTAATACAATTCTTCGTAGACCTTGAACTCATATGGAAAACAAAATAAAACAAAGAAACGAACAACCCGGAACGGCTAAAACAAGACCTAGATATACCACTCAGACATATGTCCAAAGGATGCCCCATCCTGTCATAAGGATACTTACTCAACCATGTTTATTATTGTTTTATTTATAATAGCCAGAATCTGAAAACAACCTAGATGTCCCTCAACCAAAGAATGGATAGAGAAAATGTGGTACACTTATCCAATCAATTATTATTCAGCTATTACAGACAATGGCATCATGAAATTTGCATGAAGGTGGATAGAACTACAAAAAAAAAAAAATCATCCTAAGTGAGATAACCCAGACCCAAAGACAAACATGATATGTAATCACTTATAAGTGAATATTAGCTGTTCAGTAAAAGATAACCATGGTACAATCCACATGCCCAGAGAGTCTAGGTAACAAAGAGAGCTCAAAGGAAGGTTGCATGTACCTCCCAGGTAAGTGGAAATAGAACAGATTTTGTAAGTGGGCTGGGGGTGGGTGGGTACTGGAACAGGAGTGTTCAGGCTGCAGTGGTGGACAGGAAGTTACAGGGAGAAAGCCCTAGAAGAAATGACTGGAATTAGGGGGCATTTGGGAGTCTATGTAATAACCTAGTGTGTGGAAACTCTCTGGAATCTATGAGAATGAGCCTAGTGAAGTCTTCTAGTAATGAGGGTTACAGAGCTGGAACTGGCCATCTATAACCAGGAAAGAGTTCCAGCAGTGAGATTGGGACCCTAATCCAGCCACATAACCTTTGACCTACAATTTATCCTGCCTGCATGATTTATTGGGACAATAGTATTGCAGAACTTGTGGCAATGGCCAATAAATGACTGGTCCAACTTGAGGCCCACACCATGAAGGGAAGCCCATGTTAACACTGAATAGATGGCCAGGAAGCAGAAACTGGGGGTTGGGGGGGGGGAGTCAATGAAATAATTCCTAATGACATTCTGCTATCCTCATAGATCAGTGCCTATATCAGCCCAGTTGTCATTACAGAAGAAATGTCTCTGAGGGGAACAGATACAGAGACCCACAGCACAATAGGTGAAGCCAGGGGAACGCCACTGAAGAAGGGAAGGAAGGAGTTTAGGAACCAGAGGGGGTGAGGACATCATGAGACCACCACCCTTAGAAACAAATAAGCACGGTTTATATGGGCTCACAGAGATAGAAGCAACAGTCATAGAACCTGTATGGGTACGAGTTAGGTCATATGATTACATGCTATGCTTGTGTAGCTTGGTTTCTTACAGAGCCACTAACAGTGGGAGTTGGGAGTATCTCTGACACTGTTGCCTGAACTTGGGACCCTTTTCTTACTACCTGGCTGCATTGTCCAGCCTTGATATGAGGGTTTGCACCCAGTTTTATTGCATCTGTTGTTTGGATATCACTGGAAGTTTTCTGGGGGTTGGGGGGGTGGGGATAGAGGAAGAGTGGATCTGGGAAAGGGGGGAGTTTGGTTGGTCCGGGGGGAGTTGAGACAAGTGGATGTTGGGGAAACTGTGGTCATGATATAATGTATAATGTAATAAAAATAATCTTTCGAGTAAATCAAAGCATCACACACCAAATTTAGCCAGTCCCAAAGTCTATACTACTCAGCGTGGTTTGTTTTTGTTTTTTTCCTAGTTAATTGTAGCAATAGGCTAGTAATACTACTCAAATTGCCCCTGAGACACTGGCGCAAGTTCATGGTTACTAGCTACAATGTCCTGGATTCCCAAATGAAACACACACACACACACACACACACACACACACACACAGAGGCACACCCACATACATGCACATGTACACACACACACACGCACGTACACACACACACACACAGAGCCGTATATTTAAATGAGCCTTAATCAGCTCAATGGCTGGGCCACTTCAAAATTCTCCACAAGGCTAACACTCTCCCCTCGGATATTCCCGAATTATTACTTATTAAAGCCTATATTCCATCCTGGCCACCCCAGCCCCAGCCCTGCAGCCCTCCTGCACCATGATCTCCAACTCTTACATGGCGGTCTCTGTACTACACTATCCAGGCTTGGACCTTCTCTTTCCCCGGCATGGCAATTATCCTTCTTCTGTACCCTTGTCAGCTAATCCTCAATCCCCACCTCTGTCTCCCTGCCCAACCATTAGCTGCTGGCAAGTTTATTTACCAGTCAGAACCAGCTGGGGGCAGGGACTCTCTACATGTGGGATTCTCATGCAATATTGGTAACCCAATTAACACAGTACAAGCATTAAATCAAATCCACAATTAATAATTACTTAAAGAAATTTGGGTTCATTCTTACCTATTTTTGATCATTACGGACACTTGAAGCCTCTCATTTCATACATTAGTTTTCCAATATATGGTAGTTTCTTATAGCCAATAACTTTATTGTATATTAAATACAACAAACCCTCCCTCCTCATCAAAGTGCTTGTATATTTCTTCCTCTTATGTTCCAACAGATAAATGCATCCCTCAAATAATTCTTTTTGGTACTAGCAATTTAGCCTGGGGCTTTGCATGTTGAGCAAGTACTTTATTATGTTACAGAAACTCCTTCCCCAGTAAGACATAAATAAACAAATATTCACCCCCTCTTCATAGGTCACCAGTGACAAAACAAAGTACGGTTTCACCAATGTCCAACTTGGGGACCTAATAAGTTTATTGAGCTTACCTAAAGAGCTTAAAAGGGCATGGGTAATCTCACAGCAGCACAAATGCAATCAACCTTTCTCCTGCAGTGAACCTTCCACCAGCATTACCTTATGGCACTTTCCAAGACCATGAGGCCACATGCAATTAGAATGGAATTATAGACAGTTTGATGATGTCGAAAGGAGTGGTTAGAATCTCAGGAGAAGGTCCAGTGACCCTCTCCTCTTCAGTGTGGGAGCATCAACAGTTAAGAGTCCTGAGCTTAGGGTTTCGTGCGAGTGGTCACAGCTGCTCTGATAAAACTGGCAACTATTTTGCTTTGGAGAGAGCTTTTCACAGCAGCCACTGTTGCAGTATCTCCATCAAATAATTCCTGGGCTGATATTCTTTAGCTTTTATTGAAGTTGTTGATTAAAAATACTAAGTTTGGACTCATGAGATGCTCATGCAAAGAACTCAATGACCTGAAAGAAGAGAACTGACTTCTTGAAGTTTTTTTGACCTACACACAACACACATATATACATTCACACACACACACACACACACACACACACACACACACAGAGAGAGAGAGAGAGAGAGAGAGAGAGAGAGAGAGAGAGATGCCCACTCTGAAATCAGGAAATCCTCACATAGCAAAGGAGGAAAGGAAAAATGTCTGTCATCAAGAAAAACAACAAATGCTGGTAAGGATGTTGGCAGGTTGTGCGTGTGTGTGTGTGCGTGTGTGTGCGTGTGAGTGCGTGTGTGTGTCTGTGTGTCTGTGTGTATCTGTGTGTCTGTGTCTGTGTCTGTGTGTCTGTGTGTGTGTGTGTGTATATCTGTGTGTCTGTGTGTGTGTGTGTCTGTGTGTGTGTATCTGTGTGTGTATATGTGTGTCTATGTGTCTGTGTGTGTGTCTGTGTGTGTGTGTGTTCCACACTGTTGTTAGTAATGCAAATCAGTGCAGTCATTATGGAAATGAGTATAGAATTTCCTCAAAAAACTATAGAATAGCCGTATAACTTCTAAGAATATAACCCAAGGAATGTTAATTCAACATACACTAGAGATCACCTATATACCTATGTTTATTGCAGCATAAGTCACCATAACCAAGTTAAGGAATCAACCTATAAGCTATCAATAGGTGCACCAAGGGATAGAGAAAATTGGATATGTACACATAATGGGCTGTTTATTTTATACATAAAAGAACAGAATTGCTGGGGATCATCATTTTAAGTTAAATAAGCCAGACTCAGAAATGCAAATATCACATTTTCTTGTCTATTAGAATTTAGATCTTCTTCTTCTTCTTCTTCTTCTTCTTCTTCTTCTTCTTCTTCTTCTTCTTCTTCTTCTT
>JADRCH010000145.1:786131-806296 GCA_019843965.1 Rhynchomys soricoides | reverse complement strand
TTCTTCTTCTTCTTCTTCTTCTTCTTCTTCTTCTTCTTCTTCTTCTTTTGGTTTTTCAAGACAGGGTTTCTCTGTGTAGCCCTGGCTGTCCTGGAACTAACTCTGTAGACCAGGCTGACCTCGAACTCACAAATCCACCTGCCTCTGCCTCCTGAGTGCTGGGATTAAAGGCGTGCGCCACCACTGCCCTGTGAATTTAGATCTTCTTAAGCTATGAACGTAGAAGGGGAATATTTGGGGAAAGTGAGAGGCTTAGCAGGAGAAATTAAAGGAAGGCAGTAGAGGTGTAACCATAATCAACGAATGACATAAATACATCACATGCTTATATTATATATAAATAATATATTCTAAAAAGTTAAATAAGCAACTGTTTTTAATAAATAAACAATAATAAATAAATTGTATATAAATAAACAAAAAACTTGTGGGATTGAGCAACAGAGAGTGGGCCTAGTAGCTGGAGTGGCCTTCTTGACACACTCTTTCATACTGTTAGTTCTATTTTACAGTACAGCTATGCTCTAATTAAGAGGGGAATTGATCCTTAATTTTCTATAATGAGGTAAGACATTGCTCTGGCTAGTTACTTACCACAAAGTCTCTCAGATTGTTGTGGTTGAGGGTGTTGATTATAGCTTAGGGTTCTCTGTAGAAGGACATTTTCCATCCCACAGGGATGCACATCTGAGACCAGGAGAGTCTCTGACTGGATTGAACTCTTACACAGTTATGTGGTGAGCTCTAGCCACTCCAGTGCTGTGATACATCCAAAATAGCAACAGCAGCAGCAAAAATGGTGGCAGATGACCACAAGGAGCTCTTTGTCTATGACAAACTTCTGATCAAGGGCCTCCACATCTACCATGGGTGACTATGTACCTGTTTCTCTACCTGTTATGGGGCTCCAAGTAGATACCAGCCTTAGTCCTGGTATTTATGATTTTGCTGAAGATACTGTGTATCTGTCTATCACTGGAGGTAGAATTCTTTAAGTGCTTGGACTTTTAAACTTTGAAGTCATTGTTATATGGCATAGATGTGTTCATCATGCAGGAAGATAAGGACTTCTAGACTGAAGAGCCAATAAAGAGCAAGGGTCACACTGGCAGTTTTTGCCCACGTCCCTGGCATCTTGTAGTTAGGGTTCAGCATGGGACTTGGGAGTCCTTGGTTTCTGCTCTCTCGCGGGAATACCACAAAAGTGAGAGCAGAATATCTGCATAATATATACTGATGTGCTTGACCAGAAGAGATTCATAGGTTTCTTTTTCATTTTCCTAAAACCAATCATGGTTTTCTTGCACCAAGCAGGCCTAAGCAAGACTGAGGAGTTGTTGAGTTCAGATTTCCAGGAAAAAATCTCACCCCATCCTGCTACACATAGGTCTGGGGCCAGATGCAGTTAGGAAAGGACCAGCAAGCGAATAGCTTCCATTTTCATTCACTGCCTATGTTTGATCTAATCCTGTAATTTATACAGCTCTGCTAAAAGCTAGTGTACAAACACCATATGAACATCTTTATCAAAATGGCTAAAGGACTTTCTTTTAAAGATCCAAGAGCACTTAAAGGATCTTGCAAGTGTTCTAGATACCTACCTGGGTGAATAGCCCACTTTCGCTCCCATGGTCCGGGTTAGCCATGCTCTCTTTTCCTGTTTTCTCACACCGTAGAATCCTGCAGTCTCACTGGGATAGCTCAGTCTAGGTGTTATTTATTCCTTTAGTTGCAATGGTCCGTCATCTTCTTCAACATGGGGAGTGTGGGAAAGCCCAACTCAATCTTAGGTTACAAATGGTAACAGATATCCAGCAGATGCTATGAATGAAAACCAACAGCACAGGAGAGTGATCTGAGTGGTGGTCCCCTGCTGCAAAGGCTGTGATTCTTCAGGGAGGACTTGGAAATGTATCATAAGGTGAGAGGCCGAATGGAAAGGACGGGCATGACAGCAAAAGAAAATATTCTCTGAATTCCAAAGTTAAAACAAGACTTACATAATTACCATTTTAATTATATGTTGTACCCTATAATTTATTGATGAATATAACTTAAGATATTCTTAATACTAAGAAAGTCCAGAGTCCTCTTTTTAAAGAGACATACTTTTGGTTATGAATTAGTTAATCCGTTCTATGCTCCCAGTTGATTGTTCTTCCAGCCACCTGCCAGAGCCCTCTGGATTTGCAAATGAAAGACACACACATACACATACACATACACAGTCACACACACACAGACACACAGACACACAGACACACAGACACACAGACACACACACACACCAGTTAATTTTGATATGTCTTGGCTAACTCAATGGGTGGACACTTCTAATCCTCCCTGAGGCTAGCATATATTTCCCTCCAGTGCTCCTGGATTAATACCTTCTAATTCTATATTTAATCTTTTTTAAATCCTGTTATCTTCTGGACAGGTCCCCTCATAGAGCTACTTTCCCCTTCTACCTACATTTTGGATGGGTTTTCTTCTGTAGCTCCTAAATGTGATCCCTCTGCCTCCGAGTCATGGCAAACCTGCCTCCTTCTCTCTCTCCTATCTGTTCCAAGCCCTGGGAATCCTAAAACTGTCACCTCTGTCTGCCCTGAACAGTCAATAGCTGCTACCATTTTTATTTACCAATTAGAAGCAACTGAGGGCAGGGTCTCTCAATGTCTTGTGTGCGGACACTTCTGTAAAAAGCTTGGGGACCAAAATTAACATTATAACACAAGCAGCATTAGGCCAAACTCATTTCAAGTATGTGTCTGTCTATGCTTTGGAGCATCTAGGAATAAAGTTTCTTAAAATTTTGAAACTCACAAAGAGAATGAAATATTATCCCAGTGTGCAGGTCTGTGGCTTAATTTATGTGGCCCTGTGGCCAGCAGACGTTCATTGTAGAAAGGCTGGTGTATAATTGCTGTCATCATTAACTCTCAAATTAGAAGGCCTACCTGCAAAAACACAGGGTCCTTTCCAGCATGCATCTGCATGTCTACACCTGCCACAAGAACAGAAAGCTGTCTCTAGTCATGAAAAGGTCTCTGGGGCCAAGGAGCCCAGTGCTGTCTTGATATAAAGCAACCAGCTCTTCCAGGTGGTTGCTACATGTGCAGAAGACATGGTGTCCTTCCTTCGACAGATTATTTGAAACAAGCAGGTTATTTAGGGCCCACTTACATGTTTATTTTCAGTTCTTTGCTCTTCATGATAATTACATGATTATTTTTTAAGAAGTTCAAATTTGTTTCCTTCTTCCTGGCCCTTGGCTCCATAGTTCTGAGTTGGTACCTTTCTATTTTAGCTAGAATGTGAATATTTCAATAACTTGAAAAGAGTTCATATGAGCCCAGATCCCAGTGAAATCCCATAGTGTACATGTTCATAAAAATCTGAAGTTCTTCAAAAAATTCTCCAAATCCCTGTATACAGAAGAAAACAATTCACATTTTGTGGCAAAGAACCTGCAGGCATGCCTGCCTATATTTCCTGCTAAGCCTTTTATAAACTAATATAGTTTTGGAAGAAAAGGGCTAAGTTAGGCTTAAAATGTAACAAATCAAAACATTGTGAGTATAAAAAATATTAATCCAGAGCCAAGTATCTCTTTTGAAAAGAAGTCTTCTAGGTTCTGTAAACAGTGTACTAAGAAGACAAGAGGGTGAAACGATGAAATGAAAGTAGGGAGACAGTCGAAGAGCTGGGAAGTTTTACTGAGAGAAGGAAGACTGTGCTGGACTTTTGTGCATTGTGTGAGGAGGAGGTATCTGTTTTCTTGCTCAGACAGTGGCATTATTGCATAAAGGTTTGCTTCTTTCTGATTGTGAAAGTCTCTCTGAACTTTTTTCTATTAAACTAGTCAATTTATTACATTTCAACTAAGGAATGGCCTCCTGTAGGCCGTTCCTTCAATGCTGGGTACGTCTTCCCTTTCACAAGCTCTTAAACAATTTATCTTAGCCCCAGGCATGTTACCTTGGCTAAGACATAACCTGGAGCAAGTGTTGTGAGCTCTGAGATCAAGTTGCTCTTCTCAGGTCTGAGTGGACAATCATTCTTCATTGGAGGCATCAGATCATGCAGGCAAATCTAGCATTTCTAGGAAGCTGATTCTACTAACTTGATCTCAGAACTGGCAACAGTATGTTGACACTTAGAAGGAAGCATAAAGTTCATTAAAAATCTTGAGTATATGAATGGCATATAATTTACAGTCTTTGAGAACTACTGATAAAAACAAATTTCACAATTGATGGACACAGTGCTAGGGATCATGTTTCCATAGCCTACTGGTTTAGGAAAGTTCTAGAAAGTAACATGACTTAAGTGAAGCCCAATGTAGCTAGAAATAGGGTTTTATCTTCAATTCTGCACAGTCTTCTTAGGCTTGTACAAAGACATTTCTTTAATTGTACCCAGTATTTCTAGGAATACAGATGTAACTTTGGCATCATATATGTGATTAAACTGAAGTCCTTGGAGATACCCATTACAAATATATGGCCTAATGTCAACTGGTGCTATACAGCTGTCTTAGAATTTATTTTCAGGGAATTGACCCATTGACATAAGCACAACTGGAAAAGGAACACCCAGAGTGATTCTGGAGGGTGACTAATGGGTAAAAATAAATTTGTATTTAGGCTTAATTATTTTATAAAATTATCTTCAACTTCCTTGTTGAAGTCTAAATAAATAAAACTGGCTCTGTCTGTCAATTAGTGATCTAAATGTAGAGATTTGGGCAATGTGTTGGTGTGAATGAGAATGGCCCTCATAGGCTCATCTATTTGCATGCTTGCTAATTATGGAGTGGCACTACTTGAGAGAGATTGGTAGGTGTGGCCTTGTTGGAGGAAGTGTGTCACTTGGATATGTGCTTTGAATTTTAAAAAAGCCAAGTCAACTTCAATGTCTTTTTCTCTTCTTGGTACTTGTGTATCTAGATGTAGAATCACCATGGCTGTCTGCATGCTGCCATGCTTCTCACTATGACAATAATGGACTAAATCACTAAAACTATAAGCAAACCTCACTTCAATGCTTTTTTTAAAACAAGAGTTGCCATGGTCATGGTCTCTTAACAGCCATTAGAACATCAACTAAGACAACTATGGACCATTTGAGTTTCCTCCATCTCATGCCTCCCTAACATTCAAAGCCCACAATCAGATGTTACAACTAATCTTTTCAAAATGTAGGTAAGTGACCCTAGAGAACGAGATAAATCATAGCATGGAAAGTTTTCAGAAAAAAAATAAACCTCTTTTTTAAATATATAAACATAAATGAAGGGCTAAATGAGATAAATGACTTAAACAGAAGATGCAGCACAGACTTGGACATTCTTTACTAGCAGGACTGCATCAAGAACATTTATTTTCATACATTATTCTCTTATCATTTGGGTCAATAGAAACAGAAACATTTGCTTCCGATCTGAAACTAAGCTTTATTCTGTATTAAATGATTTTTAAAACTTCTTACTCTTTTCCTGTTTCCATGTCAGTACAGGTTTTTTTGAACTATCATTGTTCTTGGAAGCACTGTCATTTGCGTATCCTGAGAATAATTATTTAATGTTTCAGGAGATAATCTTGATGCTTACTGCATTAATCCTTGCTGGAAAACTTTTGAATTTATTAACTCTGTTAGACTCTCCTTTTTAAAAACCTAACTTGAACCATTGCTTAAAGCTATGTACTTTTTGACCTATAATTGGACTTTGGTGAGATCATGTTACTCTTGGGAAGGGGAAAGCTTGTAAAAACTTCCCAGAGAAAGAGAAATATGGGAAGACAAGGGATGGTCAAGAAATATCTGACTGGTTTTTGAGAAAGACTCTGGCAATTTGAACTAACAGGCATGCATCCATGCCACTTGTTTCAGAGAAGAGACAGCATGACCATGGCAACTTTTATAAAGAAAAACATTTAATTGGGGCTAGCTTACATTTTCAGAGGTTTTAGTTCATTATCACTGTTGTGGGAAGCATGCAGGTAAACATAATGCTAGAGAAGTTGGTATTTCTATATCTGGATCAACAGGCAGCAGAAAGAGTGTGTGACACTGGGCCTGGATTGGGCTTTTGAAAACTTGAAACCCATCCCCAGTGACACATTTTCCCTAACAAGGCCACACCTTCTACTCCCTGTCAAGTAGCACTAGTCACTAATGACTAAGCATTCAAACATATGAGCCTAAGGGGCCCATTCATATTCAAACCAGCACACCACTACTGCTAGAAGTGATACCACAAAGAAACAAGGGAGTGGGCCCAGGAGCTGAAAGACTACACATATTATTTATTTTATGGGATGATCATAAAGCATGTGCTAAGAAGGTAGTGTTGGAAGGTTCTGGGTAGTCACAAAAGTGGCAAACAAATAAGCACAGGAACCAGGAAAATTACGAGAGGCAGTGAACAAACCAAGTTTAGATAAAGCAATTGTTCTGGGTCTCACTGACCTTGGCAGTGCTCAGATGGTCATGTTTTATGTGGATGAACTGTTTTTGCTTCCTCTTGCATCTCTGGAATAGGGAGATGTATTATTTTATTCCTCATCATTTCATTAAAATTAATATGTGAGTTTTCATGTGTTTATTTGAATCCCTCTGAATATTATTTTTTTCACTCTTAGAGAGCAATGATCTTTCTGTGTTTCTCTGTTTTGGCCTGACCTTTGACCTTCTGGCAACTGGTGCACTAGCACTTTCTCAACACATTCCTGAACTCTACTACAAGGTGGGTGTAAAATAACAATAGATTTTACAAGTCACATTGTTGTGGATAGCTCTGGGGTTGTTTGTATTTTGATGCGAATTCTGCCCTTCTGGGAGGGGCTTCAGACAAGGAGTGAGTTACATACACCCGTGACTTCTTATGAACCACTCCCCTAATGATTAAAGGAGCCAATCACTGGGCGAGTAGGAGGGACTTCTGTGTTGGAGGGAGGAAGAGAAGAAGCAGGAAAGAAAGAAGACCCTTTTGAAATGGGGAAGGCATAAGGGGTAAGGTGTAACTGCTAGAGTTTCCTCCAGAGGATTTAGATTTAATTAGGTTTACAAGATTAGGTTTTAGTTGTTGCGCCCAGAGATTGAGTTACCATTGTTTCTGAACTAAATTTGTGTTGCATTTTCCTTCACGCAGCAGCTTGTCTGGGTTCCAGAGAGAAAGGTATGGTGGGAAAGTGTGGGTTTGCTTGATGTGCACCACAGAGGCCGTGGGGGTACTGAAGCATGGGGCTGGCATGGTAGCAACCTGCCAGTGGGAATCTAGCATGCTGGGTAGAGAGATCGTGGAGCTCTGAGTCAGAGCTCCATGAGATACAGGCAGGTCAGCCACTGCTCACCAGTGCATGGCTAGCCAGGCCACCGGGATTGAAAGAAGCAGGGCTTAGTGTGGAAACATGCTATATCCCTTCCTTTAATATTTCCCGTAACATCACATAAAGTGATTTTTGTCAAATATCATCAGTTGTGATGCTGCCCGCTCCAAATGATATGAACAAGGAGACAGTGTGCTTGGAGGTTTGCCTGTGACAACTGCACTGGCTCAGGACCTGGATATGAGACACTTTCAATGCCTGATAGATCTGACTTTACTTTCATGCTGCACGTGACCATGGCACTTTGGGCCATAGATATTTATTAGTTAGAAAATGTAGGTTTTATATAAGATGTGAACTGGTTTAGGTATCTAACATAGGTACAAAATTTCAAAAAGATTCATGAAGCTGTAAGAGAAAAGTCTAACCACAAAACACTGTGGCCTTACTTCCTTGATTTTACACATCCTTTTCCAACTCCAAGGACTTTGTCCTTTCCACCTCAAGACATGTGTACATATGCAGAGCACTTCTGACCTTAGCCTATCAGATTGCTTGTACACAATGTTAGTGAGTCCTACAAGACCCATGTCTTCTCATAGTGAGCCATTGCTCCAGTGGTTCATGGAACAGAGCAACGTAACTTTTTTATGCAAAAAAGGACATCTGGGAAGATGTATAGCACTACTGTGCTGAAGTAGTATTCATCATTCGGATAGAAAGTTTGAGCCAAATAAATAAAGTATAGCTAGTACCACAGTTATGTGAACTAACAGTATATAGGTAAGATAGTAAGATGAGTCTAAATAATAATCCATTTATCTTAATATAGTGTTGCAGGAGTTAACATTCAGGCTGTTTTCAGCATTCTTCTATAAAAGTAATTGTTATTCTTTCATAAAATCTCACTGTGTGACTTGGAAAAAATATGCTATTAGAAAAAGAAGCCCAGAAAAAGGCCAAGTGTCAGGTTTGACTCTGAAACTCTGGAACCTTTTACATACTCTGCAGCCTCCTGTGCTGTCCTGTCGTTGCTCTGAGGACAAGATGGAAGACAGAAAGAACCTGGGAGCTGCTACTCTGCAAAGCTACTTGGTTGAAGACAGATTCATGCATATGAGATGGTGTGTCCCTACACTGAAGTCTAATCAAGGTGTCCACTTATGTTCCTATTGTTGCTTTCCTCTTTCTGCCTTTGTCTGACTGTGCTTATGATTCCTGATCCTACTATAGAGCACTCATTCTCCCTTAGGCTGAAGACTCACACAGGATTTTCAACAGCTTGGTTTTGATGTTGGGACAACCTTGTACCAACTCTCTACTACCTGTTTCCAGGTGCTGAGAGCTTCATTGCTCACAGATTTTAGCTTTTCTGAAGCACCATGAAACTTCAAGACCTGCTCAGATCTTCCCAATAGGACTTGGGGGAAGGTCTAGGAGGTCCTGAAAGGTTTAAAAGAGTCCAGCCTTCCAGATAATCAGTCTGACAATCTCACTCCTGAACCAAGATGTTTGGCTGTAAAAAGAGTCAATGGCTAAATAGAAAATAATATATATTGTGGCTTTCCTCCTCCCTACATGGGGGCAGAAACCTGCCAAAGCATTCTCAGTCTTTTTACCTATTCTGAAACAGATGAACCATACTCGTATCAATGAAACAGAGTGACTATGGAACATGATCTGTCTTGTAAAGTCTAAGCCTTCTGCTCTGGTGTCCCTTGCCCCTGACATGTGCAGTGCATGGGTACCCTCCTCAGACTTGTGGTCATATCTTGTACCAGACATAGAGAGTCACTAATTATAGATATCTACTTCTTTCCTTTGAAAGCTAGAATTTCTGAACAGGAGAGAGATTTTATTTATTCCCAATGAAATAGAGAAGCCATTCAGTGAATGTCAGTTGGGCAGGTTAGTTATTCAATCACTCTATTTCTCCATGTGACCAAATAAAAAAAGAAAAGCTAGAAATATTCTGCATATTTCATTGATTCTTTAAGGCAGAAATCCAATAGGCCAAAGTAGTTAGGGTTTGTAGACATACCACTTTCACCCCAGCTATTCAAACTCATGGTTCCAGTGTAAAAGCAGCCATGGACACATGAAAGGGAACAAGCATGTCTGTGTTTCAGAAACCACAATTTATAAGAACAGAGAGTGGCTGTGCTAGGAACTGAGGTTAGGTCTGCTTCTTTCTTTCTCGGTGATCAGCATAGGTCTTAGTGCTTCAAACTTAGTACCAAAGAGACATTTTCATTCGATGTTTTTCTTTTCCAAAGCTTTCAAGCTTTTGGACAGCTGGAAGGAGGTTCAGCACATCCTTCCTTTGTCTGTCTTAAAGTCAAGATTCTTTCCAAATGAACATTCTAGAAATTCAGTCCATTCTCACAGCTGGTTGGCTCCCAAGAAGTGCTTTGCTTAGCATTGTACTCTTGTTGTCTCCTCTGCTGTCTAGACATTTAGGAACAGGGTTCCAACTGTGGCATGCTCATTTGGCAACACTTCCATTTCATTTTGATTTAGCTTCTCTTTGTCTTGGTGATTCTGTTCACCGTGTTTTTGTGACTTTGTTTTTGAGGTTACCTTTGTGCTTTCTTGGGCATGCCAGCCTAGAGAGTTTGTGTTAAAGTTGCTCTGAGATCATTTTCTCTTCCCAGCCCTACTGGGCTGAAGGCTCAGTTGGAATCTTTGGAAAGAAACTGGACACTAACTATAATGGATTATTTGTTCTCTGTCTTCTGAAAACGTTTACCATTCATAGTTGTTCCTGTGTGCATTTTAAAGTTTAAAGAATAATAAAAGTCTAGGATAATATTTCTTCAACAGAAGTATCTCTTCTTCCTCCCCCACCCTTGACCACTGTTCTGCCACAGTACCTTCACCAGATAGATGAAGAGACATCTGTGACTATGAGAAAGGATAAATCTTTCCTCTCCTCCATGTTTCTCTCTTATATTCATCACAGCAAAGAAAAGCCAAACAGTGTCTCTGACCATTTTAGTTTGTTTTTCACATTGTCCTCTTTCATTTATCATTTTCAATGTGTTACTCACCACTATAGTCTAATTTTAGCCACTAGCCACATATGATTATTTAAATAAAGGAACTAAATTAAAATTTCAGCTTTAGTCTCATTAGTAACAGTTCTTTTTTTCTGAGATACTGAATTTTTATTTAGCCTTTCTATTATTGTTTTAAAGTTTCATACATGGTGATAAAGTGTTTTAATAAAATCTCCCTCTCATTTCCTCTCACCTAGTTTCTTCCCTATTCTACAATTTTTATCTATCATTCTCATGTACCTTTTTACATTGTGCCCATGCATCCATTTATTACTGTCTGTATGTGTGGAAGTATAGGACTCCAGCCCTCCCAACCTCGTCCCCCCAACAGCCACCAATTCTCAGTAGCATCTCAGATAGATGTGGGTTTTAATGAAATCCCCACCATTCTTGCTGAGATTTTGTGCAGTCGTAGAAGCTGTAAGTTCTTGTGTGAAACTGCTTTGCCAGAATCGTTTCACTGTACACGTACCCTCTCTATGGCTCCTACAATACCTTTACTCCCTCCGTCCTCTAAGATGATCCTTATACATTGGGTGAGTGATACTGATGTCCCATTTGTATCTGAGCACTTCCCAGACTCACTGTAACTCCTGTTCCAGGGAATCCAATGCCCATTTTTGGCTTCCACGGGCACCGAGCACATGGTGCACAGACATACATGCAGGCAAAATACCCATAGATGTCAAAATAATTTAAAATGTAAAAGAAATAATACAGTACTAAAATTAAGGGTGATACATATGAATAACACTGTAGTATATAACACAGGTAAATTGTTCCCTTATTATTTAAAACATTTCTTGTGAGTGAGTCAGGATCCTAAATCCTGGTGTGGAACCCAAGTCTGGGTTCCAGGGGTAAGTAGGTAACATGGACCCTGAGGATCTAGTGTCTAATGACCATAGTTTCCTCATTTTTAAGGTAGAACCACGAGGGATCATGTACCTCACATAGAAGAGAAAGCAGGATAAAGGGCCTCCTAGAGCCTGACTGAGCAAAGCTTAGAGTTGTACACAGCTATGGTGGGATGGCAGGGAAGCTGGTGCTCTGATGTTTGGGTGGGAACTTTACAGGGAAGGAAGTTCTAAGTGTTTCCACAAAAAGCTTGGAGAATAGTTCTCAGAAGCTTCAAGCTAGAGCTGTGTAAAAGAATATCTGTAAGCAAAGTAGCCTGGGCAAGATTTCAGAACAGGTTTTTGTTTTTTTTTCCCAAGGGCTGAACTGCTACACTAGTTTGAGGAACTACAGCTCTTTAGGTCTCATCTGGGCCACCTACAAGAACTTTAGGTCTTGGAAACCTGATTGTAGAAATTAGTAATTTGTTCTCTTACCTTTGGATCTCTTCAGTTATCTCTATTTAACAACTTTTTCCAAGAGAAGTTACATATTTTCTACTTAAACCACTCAGAATTGTCTCTTCCTGGCCTTCTGAAGCATCAGGTGAAGCATCCTCTGAAGCATCAGGTGGGCTTGTGAGATGATGATAGGAGGCAATGTCTCCAGGTAGAAGTTCCTTGCAAATCTGGAATGGGATTTGCAGAATGAGACTGTTCGTGCACTCAGAGCTACTGCTAATTGAACAGAGAAGATGAAAGGCTGCTATAAACTGAAACGGAATGGCTGCTTTGAAGGAATGGGCCAAAGTAGTCCTGGAGGAACTCAGACTCTAGAGCTCCTTTCTTTGATGTAGAGATACGTGGGGTACTGGCAGGAGACCTATAGCCACAGTGTGAGAAGGGTCAGGTACGTCCGCCATAGGGTACTAGGGTTACATCTCTTATAGCTAGTGTTGGCTTTCTGAAGCTAGTTGTGGGATGCAGGGTGTAAGTGCTACTTGGCTCCTTGGCTCCTGTACAGCACCATGTGTCTGGGTCTGTGATTACCTGAGGCAACTCTCAGCAGGCCAGGACTCGCTTGTGTACATAGCTGAGGGTAATGACAACATCCTCACCGTGCAGGTGCCTGCTGGTGATGCAGAACCTTGTAGGAGCAGGTGAGCAATGCTTCAGTCAGGTGAAGGTAATTCTTACTGAGCCTGTGTACTGACAGGCTTCCAGGTACCCCAGGAATGTCTTATGTGAACAGCAACATTGGCCACTGGATACCTCTGTAAAGACACAGACCACCCAAACTTTGGGAGCCAATCATGGTGGTATGTATATATATATATATATATATGTCTGATGTCCTGGCACTACAAAGGTTCTATTAGCCTTGCCTATAAAGTGACACTGTGTCTAAAAGACAAACAAACAAAGAAACGAAACCTGTCTCTGAGGAAATAGCCTTTAGTTTAGTTGTAATTTGCTAAGAAGATACACGTAATCATTGATGCTCTTTATTAGCAAATCTGGTCAAAACATTTTATAACAGTATTTCTCTACAGAGATGTCTTTGGATGTGGAAGCCACATTTTGACTAAGTTTTCAGTCTTTCCCACGACTATGCTTGTAATACAAATAATATCTAAGTGGCCTCTACCCATTGCCCAGAGGCTTTTGGTTATTTGATTGGTTTCTCCATGGAATCAGACATCTATTAACACAAGTGACTGCCAATTGACCTGTGATAGTCTGAGAGTACCAAGGTGGATCTCATAGTGCCTTTGTTTGTCCAAGTTTATATTCTATGACAAAATATAAGTCCTTGAGCTTCACTGGGACTTATTAATCAAGGAAGGTCTGGCTACAATAATTAAGGTTGTTTTTCTCTAATCCCATTTATTTTGCATATTGATAACACTAGTTTTAAAATGAATTCACAGACAGGGTAAAAGCCCCCAAACATGTTTTCAGATATTCTCAGTACCCTGGAAAAACTGCCAAAAGTGTTTTATTTCCCCAAAGCTTTTAAATTCACCGCATGCTCTGCCTCCCTTCAGGTCATTCCCTGGGACTCTAGAAACCTACCTCAACCTGGTTCCCGGCCCCACCCAGAAGGTCTGTTTCACCACTTCACCTGGTCTCCAGGTTGCCCTCCTAGTGTAAATACTCACAGTGGAAAAGATTCCCTTTATACAGAGGAATTCTGTCCCCTGCAGGCATGTGGGCTTGGTTTTTGGTCCTAGTTAAGTTGTTACAGGATCACCTAAGGTCATGGTTCTTAAGATGAACATTCAGGAAGACAAGAGGCTGGGGGGATATGGCAGATGGAAGTGTTCTCTTGATCATTAAAAGTTTTATGTCCTCCCTGGACATAAGAAGTCTTATGTAGATAGCAGGACTGTCCTGCCATTGCTCTGCTTTGTTCCGTGGCGAAAGAGAAAAGGCAAACTCAGTTTTTGAAAAAAGATAACCTAAGAAAACTAAGGAGCTTGCTTATTTGGGTCACATTAGGGATTTGACTGAACTGGAGGACAGACTGTGACCAGTTAGGGAGGAGATGGCTTTGTGGGAAGGGTTCATAGACTCAGTTCCAGAGCTCTGTCCCCTCTGCACAGAGGACACTGTTTCCCAGAGCTGTTTTACTGTGCATTAGACAGTGTTGCTTCTGCAGGCAACAAGCGTGGGTGGACCTGGGTGTGTGCTGGTCTCCAGCTGAAGACTCGAGACTCTTTACTCCTTAGACTCAGCCCTTATCTGTAGGTTAAGAAGAAGAGGCTCTGGCTCAATGTATTTTTCAGTCCTGTACTCAGCAACTCCCTAGTTTTAAGGCCTGGGAACTATTGAATTCTATGTTACTCGCATACAGAACCAGCTTTTGATTTATAAGAGCTTCATTACCTTCTTGGCATTTCCTCTAAGGGCAACTGTGAAGGATCCAGGTGCTATTTCAGGTCTTTGTCAGACATAGGAAATTGTTCCAGTTCTTAGTAAGAGACCATGCTCCTCGATACATCTCATTGCTAACATTCTGACTATTTTTAATTAAATTTAATTTATTCATCAATTTTACTGTGTGCTATTTTAAAACCGACATACTTGGAAAGTTCTCTTGACCTCAGCAGGTTTTCTGAAACCCAGTTCTCCTAAAAAGTGAGCACTTACCCCTCATCCTTGCAAGTTTGATTTTACATCTGTGTGTGGAACAACGGAGCTGAGCATTTCTCACCAGTAGGACTTGCCAGTGCCATGCAGAGGGCTGTGCTTCTGTTCACTTCCATTTTGTGTATGTAAGTTCCTCCACTCGCCACAACATGGTACTGTTCATACCAAGTCGCTGATGCCAGGACAAGACATGACTTCTCATTATTAGAACTAATCTGTTTTTCAATCCCTCCCTCCAGGGTTTCCTGGGAGGTGAAACCCAGACTGTTATAAAAGTACGTTACCACTGAGTGGCATTTTCAGCCCGCCCATGCTTTTGTTTTATAAGCAGAAATCTGCAGCATACACTTTTCAGACAAATAGACACCCCTGTCATTGGTGGACACTGAAGAAGTCCGAAGGAAATCCAACACAAGACTGTAGATGAAACTTTTCTTAAAAGAAACATCTCCAGAATCTTGCCTACTTTTGTTTTCTGTTCTCCAGCTTCTGGGAAGGATGCACATCACAGAGAAAGTGTGTGTGTGTGTGTGTGTGTGTGTGTGTCTATGCACATACAGGAAAAACTGAAAAAGTCTTGAGGGTCCCATCTTCTAGGAAAGTTTGTTGTTATGGTTGGTGCAGTGAAATCCCCTTGGGCTCTTCTTAAAGTAAGTTTTTTCTTTGTTTTAGTTTATAGAAGTCAATGTATTGAGATGTTTGGTAGTAATAATGATGCAGCCACTTAAAAAAAATCTTTGAACTTTTAAAAGCCCTTTGTGTTTTTCTAACAGTTACTCACTGAAGGGCTGGGATAGGAAAAATGCAGGCAGGCTGGTGCCTGCTTTTGAGTGCTTAAGTTTAAGCAATAGTGTACCTACAATTCAGCGAGCCACTTTTTTCCCCCCTCCTGGTGGTGGCAGCAAGAAGTTGGACAGGTTTCTGAATTCTGAGTACATTTTGTCCTCTGATTAAATGAATGTTTTCTCTTCAGTCCTGTGTGTGTGTGTGTGTGTGTGTGAGAGAGAGAGAGAGAGAGAGAGAGAGAGAGAGAGAGAGAGAGAGAGAGACAGAGAGAGAGAGAGAGAGAGAGAGAGAGAGAGAGAGAGAGAGAAATGGATTGCTGTGCCCTGTTGGAAGGTGTTTGTCTATGTAAAACTGATCAGGACACAGTAGGCCCCAGGCAACCAAGGCTGTTCCATTCTAACCAGTCCTTGGTTCACTAGGGAGCTGTGGAAAAAGGAACATTCATTACCACATCTGTTCTTCTTCAGATGTCACTGGTCACTTCTGGGCTCCGGTGTCCTAAGCGATGTGGTGGATGTTTCTGGCAGATCTGCACTTGTGTCTGAAGAGTCTTAGAAGCTGGGCCTGCTGGGCAAGTGTCCAAGAGATGTTATCTTTATAACATCTGCCGTCATCCTTGCTGGGTGGGAAATAATGGCTGCCTGCATTTGAATAATTAGGTCTTTGCACCATAGCACAACAAAAGCAGGTATTGCTCCATTAAAGCCAACATAATTACCGTAGCTCACTTACTTAACACTCCTTTCATCCTTCTAGGACCTACGGTATTTGGGAAGGTTTGTACTTCAGTGTCTCTGGCCCTGGCTGCTTAGGGTCGGCCACTCTCTACAGAAGCCCAGTCATACCATCAGAAATATCTATTTCTCCCATATCTGCAAACACTGTGACTCAGCCCTCAGGACACACAAACCTCTAGTTGGCCATTTGTGAAATCAGTTTTTCCTACCAAACTGTGAGCGCAGACTTCACCACATTTGCTTCTCTTTTGTAGACTCTTGGGCTAAGGTCTGTTGACCTCTCAGGACCTAAGTCCATTCATTTGTTAGTCACTATACCTGCTTTAGCTATAGCCAGGCTGATGGTAAAGATCAAATGAAGTCATGGATATAAAAGTAATCTGCAAGGTATTAAAATGCCACACACATTATAAAAACACTGCAGTTTACATGGGGCGAGGCATGGCTACTCTAACCTTGATGACTTTGGACTTATAATGAAGCCCTATACCATTACTTTTAGGAAATTAGGTTGCATATGCTCGGCCCAGGGAGTGGCACTATTAGAAGGTATGGCCCTGTTGGAGTAGGTGTGTCACTGTGGGTGTGGGCTTTATGACCCTCATCCTAGCTGCCTGGAAGCCAGTGTTCTGCTAACAGCCATCAGATAAAGATATAGAACTCTCAGCTCCAGCTGTACCATGGCTCCTGCCTGGATGCTGCCATGTTCTTGCCTTGATGATAATGGACTGAACCCCATAACCTGTAAGCCAGCCCCAATTAAATATTGCCCTCATAAAGTTGTCTTGGTCATGGTGTCTGTTCACAGCAGTAAAACTCTACCTAAGACACATGGTAACCAAGATGATCCTACAAAATAATTGTCCTGTCTTATTAGAAATTCTGGCATTACGAATTACTTCATTAATATATTATTATTGTCATTATTCAATGGTATATTTCCCTTACAGCAGTAAAAAAGGAGTTTCTTTTTCCTAATCAATGTAACTCCAGGAGCCCCTGTGGCATGGTGTTAATCATACTGAGATAGTCAGTACCTGTACCTGCACATGCATAGGGGCATTGGAGAGCATACACTTTTTCCAATTCCATAAAATCTGGAAAAATTATACCACATTGGCTCTTCTTCCAGGAAAAGGAATGCATATCCCAGTTTTAGACACAGGAAAGTCCATGGTTGACCTCTATGTGTTCTCAGGAGTTTTTAAAAATTCTGTTTGATGTCCGAAGTGAAGAGGAAGTTCCTTAAACCCATATAGTTTCGGATGGAGAAAAAACACCAATTCCTTTTCTTGATTCCAAGTGTTATGTCACAGGCCAGATCTGGCCCCTTGATTTATATTGTGTTCAAAGTCATGTCTCATCAACTTGTCTGAGAATCAACATAGCCTGAACACAAGAACTCAACTGAGAACTGGTACGGAGTGATCTTTTCCCTCCTGACATGCTTGGGATCCAAGCCTGCCCTACTCTTCAGTAAATACAGACCAGCTACTGTGTGTTAGGTCACAGGAAACAGCAGTGAATAGGGCTGGATATGTTTTCATGGATTTCTTTTGGGAAGAAGGAAAATATAAGAAGCAAACAGAAAGTAAAGCAAGAGTGCCCACAAGATGACACAGAGCCTCCTCCAAAAATCTCAGGCCCTGTCCCCTCTATTCGATACTATCAAAGTCTTCAGAACAAGAAGCCACCCTGATGAGGTTGTTCAATTTTATGTTTATTTTTGAAAGCTTTGCTTGCTTGAGTGCTGTTTTCCACTTTCTCACAAAGCCAATGGGAGACATACTAGACATTGGCCTAGGATCAAAGCCATTTTTGGAAGGCAAGAGTCTATGATGTCATGAAAGAGAAGTATTCTCCTTGGTGACAAGGGGTTGCCTGGAGGCTTGCCAGCATATCCACTGTCACCCCTACTTCAGCATAGTTATCAAACACATACTCACCCTCAGACATCCAGGCTGCTCCAGCCCCTCAGACTCCCTCAACTTCAGCAGCCTGTGTGTCATCAAAGCCTCCAGGACTGGAGACTCCAACCAAGCCACTCCCTTTTCTGCATCTCCTCCCATTGCAAACCATAATCTTGAGACAGACAATGAAGAGAGGACAGCTATTCAGAAAATCGCGTGGCTGGGGAGGCTCAGGGCATGTCCTGACTGCACCTGCAGGTTTTCCTTTCCTGAGGCCGCTGGGGCACTGGCTGTGTTGCACCTGCTGCACGCCAGTGCCTGCCTCTCAGCACATACCTGGGACTTGGTACAGGCCCTGGCCTGCTTCACATCCTGCTGCTCCATTCTATCTCCTGTGCCCTGTTAACAGCCTAAAGAGGCCAGCTTGTCTTACCAGCCACCTGATGTCTTCTCATTGTGGACTCACAGAAGGAACGGAAAAGTAGCAGCTTTTTGCCTCTTTCTCGATGCCACAGACAGGGTAGGACACTTCTTGCAATGATTCCATTTGCTTCAGTCAGTGTCCTTTCTTGCTTATCATACACCATTCAGCAGCCCAGTCTCATGCTGTGGGCTGGTGTTTGCTTATATTGGACAGATCTTGAAGAGTGATGAGCCAGCTGAAAAGGCATGTGCAGCTTTAGAAGCGTGCACATTTTCTATATAGACTACAGGTGTTTGCAGCTAAAAGCTGGAAAATTTAAATTTGTTGGGCAGCGTCCTGTTGCTGTCTACAGGTGAGTTCATTCAGAGATGGGGAAATGCTGAGAAATGAGTAGTCATTTTACCACTCCCGTGCAGGTACAGGGTAACAGCAGAGGGCATATGGGTTCTCATTCTCCGAGCTTCTATATCACTGTCTGAATCATTAATGAGGCTTGCTTCTGATGGCATGAATTAATTTTGTTCCTGTGATTTGTCAGTCGGCACTCAGCAATAAACGTTTTACCATGAATGACGGAACAGGTGTCACTAACTTTCCTGACCAATAGTAATGTGCGTATTAGGAATATTTTTGTGGCAGCAGCCTAGAGTCTTCTTGAACCTTCCCTGGTAGGCATTCCTGTTTCCACAGAAGTCTGTTGAAGAAGATCAGACCTGCTGCACAGGTGATTGGTTCTTCATGAACTTCGGCATTACAAAGAGGGAACATAGATAGTAAGCATTTCCTAGATGAAGGGGAAGAGCTAGAACGGTATTCTTCCTTCTCCAAATGCCCTTTCACCTAACCAGCCCTTGGGAAGGGGACTCTGTGCCAGTGGCTGGACTCATCTAACTGGGGCAAAGTAGGGTAAGAAGAGAAAGATGGAGGCAGAGTAAACAAAGGACAATGTGTATTACAGGGAGTAAATGTTCCCGATGGACTAAATGACAGCCTTAGGTACACAGCAAGCCACAGATTACTGAGCCAGAGAGGGCTGTCATGTTCTGGAGGCTGGAGGCAAATGCATGCAGATGCAATGACATGTTTAGGGGATTAGTGCATGTCGTGAGCACTCCCTGTTGTAGCTCCCATGGTTTCTATGTGGAATTCCACAATTAGGGATGCATGTGCCAGTAAGAGGCATTACAGGACTTCTGTCCACCTGATGGACACATTGGGTCAAATTAAACTGTTTTCGGCTTTCCTCATTCTGTTACCTTCTATACGGTTCCTCATGTTGTCATGACCCCAAACATAAAATTATTTCATTGTTACTTCCAAACTATAATTTTGCTCTGTCAGCCACTTGTTAGTTGAGAAGCATCTGAAAGGAGATGAATCCCCAAACAACTGCTCCATTCACTGCCCTTCTAGAGACTAGAGTTTGGCTCTGTGTCACTGAGAGCACACACAGGGACACTGCTGTGATCTAGAAGCCCCTGCCTCCTTCCTGCCATCAGAAGTGTCCGTTCCTCAAGGAAAGCTCATTATTCTCTTTACTGTAGGCCTAGCAATACCTAAGCAGGGCAGCTTCATAGTGGTCTCTTTTCTCAGTCTGAATGATCTTCCTCACACGTGCCTGCTCTCACTCCTGCTCACATTCATTTCCTGGGATTATATCCGTAAAGGCGTAACTGTATGTCTATCTGGTCTGTAGGGATTAGCTGTGGTTCTACAGCAACTCTCCTTCCATGAATGTTCGCAGCAGCCATCTTGGTATGACTGCAGAGAGTTTATGTGGCCTAGCACAGGGCTTCAACTGCCCACTCACAACCCCTTCATCTGAAAAAGATTTAGAAATTAAATGTTATAAGTGTTGTAAAACACATGGGATCAAATTTGCACTGATCAGTCATAAATTTGTACTGATCAGTCATAAATTTGTACTGA
>JADRCH010000145.1:771239-786121 GCA_019843965.1 Rhynchomys soricoides | reverse complement strand
ATTTGTACTGATCAGTCATAAATTTGTACTGATCAGTCATAAATTTGCACTGATCAGTCATAAATTTGCACTGATCAGTCATAAATTTGCACTGATCAGTCATAAATTTGTACTGATCAGTCATAAATTTGTTTTTAAAACAGTTTGTTGGCACACATATAGTTTTGTCCTTTATAAATGATGAAAGCAAGTGTATTTACTACTGAGATGGAGAAAATTACTTGATTTTACATAAGGAATGGTGGCTGAATACCGTCACTGTTTTTAGAGTTGATCTATGTTTTGAGTTTTATAAGCATCAATGCCAAGAATACCTCTTTGCATACATGCATGCATGCATACATAGTATAAAAGATGGCAGAAGCATACTTAGGACTATTTCAGAAATTGTTGAAAATTCTGCCCTGATCCCAACCTCAAATTCATTTGATGATATTTTTATGAAATGTAAATCAACAATGAAAATAGAAGTTTTAAAATGGAATGTTGCAGCACAATGCATTCCGGAGATATCTTAACTTGATACCTACACACAGAGGAATGATGTGAAAAGGATTTAATGTCTTTGCCTTAATTAAACCATGCGCTTCTGTAAGAGCTGAGACGTTGGTGTGTGTTGTAGAAAGCAATGCAATCCTTAATACTTAATGGTCTGCAAATGAAGATGAGGTAGCTCAAGAAATGTCCAAGATCATTGTGTAATTTGAAGATATACACTGAATAATCCGGCAGGGGAAGGAAGAGTAGCAGCAAAGGTTGCACTAGAGCTGTGTAGCACAAGACTGAGCCCTTTCTGAAAGGCCTGGACACACTGCAGGTATAAGTTAACTAATAAATTTTCACTGTTGCTATGTGTTTAGTAACCCACAGTTCAGTTATGTGACACCATACATGGTGTGACACTAAATTTAAGAAGCCTAAAAGCCTTTCTCACCTTGGATCTCCATAGTCAATATTCACCCGCTTCCCTGCTGCACTCATAAATGGTTGTAGGGGGCCCATGTAGGATGTAACCTAGACACGTAGCTGCCACCCTTGTTCCCCAGTTCATATTATCTAGCTGCCTTATAGGGTCAATTTGCCCATTCCCTTCTATGAGGTGTTGAGGAAGGCCAGCAAGATGATAAAAAAGAAAAACACACATGTAAATAAATCTTTGGTCTTCATCTACAAGACATGAAAGCAGCTGTAGCAACAGATGGAAACACAGAATTCAGGACTGGGGTTCACTAAATGTAAGGGTGAGTTTGCTGTGTCTGTGCACATCACACACATCACAGGCATATAAACACCACCGAGGAGAGGTGGGAAAAGAGGAGGTGGGTGAGGCACCCACCACTTAAATTAAGAGCAGATATTAAACGCTCAAAAGCTCACACAGCTTTTGAGCTAAGTGCCTAGTAACAAGTAGAGAAAAGGTTTTTTCACAACAACTTGTGTGTGTCTGGAACATGATTTTATAAAAACACAATTGATAGAGGCAGATTCCTGAGAGTGGACCATTATGTTCTGAGTTGAGTACTTTTGTGCAACATCTAATAAGGAATGTCTTAATCACCTACTCAGGAAGGCAAAACTCCACCTGTCTTGGCTTCCTCCAGGCATGCCCAAGGAGGGTGCTGAGTCATGGAGGAAGGAATCCAGTTCTGTTGAGGAGCTGAAGGTGGGCCAGCACCTGGTGGCTCTCTGCTGGTGGAGAGTTCCAGGAGGTTGCCAAGCTAGTTTCTGAAATCATAGCCATCCTTGGTAATGGGATGCTGAATAGGAAGATATGCCAAAACAATGAAATGTGCCAAAGCACACAGACCTTTGCATGAGACATATCTGCATGTCATAATCATAAAAGCTAGTGTTAACGGGGTGTCTTGTATGCATTTGGCACATTTGTAAAATGTTTTTAAATGTATCACTTAAAATTTCCTTACCATGACTGTATTTTGATGCCAGTCCCAATTCCATACCAAGCACTGCAGCTGTATAAAGCAAGGCCTTAGATGCATAAGGCTCTTTAGTGCTATGGTCTCACCTGGGTGCTGGACCCATGAGCCAAGGCTGTGGATTGGGATGAAGTTGAGCAGGTGGTGTGGGAGGAGGAACTCATCTCCTAGAATGATGCTATGGAGGTCTTGTTCAGATCTCATCATGAGGGATTCGAGTTCAAGGCATGGCCAAATTTCAAGCTCCCAGCATAAGAAGCAACTCTAGCTTCAGGGGAACTGAAGGCGTCCTGTACCTAGTCCAACTACAGCCTAGGACAGTTCTTCCATCTTTGGTTTATCCTCTCTGTGTATGTGTGTGTCTCTGTCTCTATCTGTCTCTGTCTCTCTGTCTCTTTCTGTCTCTGTCTGTCTCTGCCTCTCTCTTCTGTATCCATCTCTGTCTGTCTCTGTCTGTCTGTCTGTCTCTGTTTCTGTCTCTGTCTCTGTCTCTCCCCTATTCTCCCTTCTCCCTTTGCCTCTTTCTTCTTCCTTCTCTGTCATCTATCATGGGTTCAGCTCTCAATTTGTCATTCTTCTTACTCAACTTCCCCAACACGAAGACGCTTATTTGCCAGTATACCATACTCTGCATTCTTCCAAGAAGCAGCAGAGTCCTGTAAGTTGCACTGTGTGCCCTTCAGGAGACTGTAGCATCCAGGAAGGTATGCAGAGCAGTGAAGGGAAACTCAAAGTAGAAGGATTAAGCCTGAGAAAACCCCTGGCCCTCCCACAGACAGTGGTGTCTTGAAGCTTCTCCTGGTGCCTAGATGACCCTTGTAATCCGCCTGCCAATGTATGGAGGGTCCCTCAGCTTGTGTCTGTACCAGCAGGATCTTTAGCTTAGGTTCCCCTTTCTCACTTCCATGTCCCCTTCACTGTCTCTTCTCCAGGTAGCATTTCCATAGCTCCATTTCCCTCTCTAGTGCTTCCTCAGTGACTTATCCCTCCAAATAACTTCTCTCTGGGCTAGGTCCTTAGGGGTTTCTGGGATCACACCCCAGTTCCAGACATGGGGTAGAAGGCAGGGAGCACCAGTCTTAGTCTCTGTTCTTTCTACTACTTAGAGGTGGTCACCCAGTGCTATAACAACATTTAAACTTATGCTCTTGTCTCAGTCCCCAGACCCCTCTTTCACTGCAAGTAGGCTTTAAATGGGAAAGGGGAGCTGGCCAACGACAGGTGGCTCCATATGCATCCCTCTTCCCAGCTGCAGAAAACAATTGCTTATTTGGAAAACCACTTTCTGATGGTCATGAGAAAGACCGAGAGGTATCTTAATAAAATGCTGAGCACACTATTTCTGCAGCAAGATATAGTTCTTCATTGGACATAGAGCGAGTTGAGGAAGGCTCAAGAAATATCAGCATTGTGGGCAAAGAATTAGGGCTTCAAGACAAGAATCTTGGGTGTGGAAAGCAGCTGGTAGCAAGTAGATGAGGAAAAGATGGCATTCTGTCCTGTGTCTCACAGACAGGGGTTAATGATAGGGATGCATTGCATAGGAGAGAGCTGGGGACATCTCCATCCACATGGTTTCAACCAGTTCAACTTGTCAAGACTCTGAGGCAGTTCCAGCCCCTCAGACTTCCCCAACTTCTGCAGCAGCCCGTGTGTCATCAAAGCCTCCAGGACTAGAGACTCCACCAAGCCACTCCCTCTTCTGCATCTCCTCCCATTGCAAACCATAATCTTGAGACAGACAATGAAGAGAGGACAGCTATTCAGAAAATCTCGTGGCTGGGGAGGCTCAGGGCATGTCCTGACTGCACCTGCAGGTTTTCCTTTCCTGAGGCCGCTGGGGCACTGGCTGTGTTGCACCTGCTGCACGCCAGTGCCTGCCTCTCAGCACATACCTGGGACTTGGTACAGGCCCTGGCCTGCTTCACATCCTGCTGCTCCATTCTATCTCCTGTGCCCTGTTAACAGCCTAAAGAGGCCAGCTTGTCTTACCAGCCACCTGATGTCTTCTCATTGTGGACTCACAGAAGGAACGGAAAAGCAGAAGTTTTCACTCTCTTGCTCCTCTCTTTCATTGATCTTTAGAAACGTCATAGATGAAAACCATGGTTTTTTTGCTTGTCTGCCCTACCCCATCATTTGCCTCCTCCTTTTCTGCTATAACTTTCTTTTCTCTCCTTTTACAAAACAACGACCATGGTAATTTCCTCCACTCCGTTCTTCGAAGGAAGGAAGAAATCTTTTTACACATGCTTTTTCATTTAGTATTATCTGCAGTTGCTGTGGCAGAAGTGAGTACATATCGCATGGAAATTCAGACATATTTCAGAGACCTTAAAATAGTGAGTCTGCCCATCTGCTGGTGTATAATAGTGTTCCGGGGCTGTTGGGCTCTCTATTACATTTAAATGACTAAAATATGACATCAAGTAATTTGAAATCCATGGAGTGCAGTGGCTTGCGTTTTAGTTGAACAAATAAGACTACAGCAAGGAGGCTACAGGATAGATTTGCTTCATTGGCATTCACTAGCTTGTAAACAAGGTCGTTTACTCTGTGGAGTTTTAGGTTTATATGCTCTCATACAAATCAAATATTGCATTTATTCCTCTGTAATGTCTTCTTTGAGACCAGTGTAAAAACACATTGGATAATTTTTGTTCTGGTTTGTTTTTGTGATAGTGAGAATTAAGCTTAAGACCTCCATGTGTGAGTAGGGTGCTTCCCCTGAGCTCAGTAACAGGGGTTTTAACATTGTACTGATTAGTAGTACCTTTGGCTTCTTAGTGGTGTGGAGTAATCCTACCATGATTTTTTGTGTTTGCTAGTTGGTTCAGTGGCTTCTTATTTTTGGCACCTTCCTCTCCAGATAGATTTCCTCTGTTACCCAATGACTGGGCATAAAGGCATATCCCTTGTCTTCCAGTAAGGAGTCCAACTTCTCTATTCTTTGCCCAATCCAGCAATAGCCCACCTTAACTTTCCTTTCTGTAGTTTATTGTCTGGCCTGGTCTTCAAGGTAGTGTGAGCCTAGTGACTTCTGTATAGAACTTATAACACCTGGAAGCTTGGTAAGGCACAGGCCTAGCTTCATGTCCAGGTTATTAGTAGGAATTCTCAAGGTGTGCTCAGATAGGAAGAGGTGATGATTCTCATTGCATGTGTATTTTAATGAAGCAGCAAACTGCAGCCTCAAGGGTACATTTGAAGATTCTTTTGGAAGATAGATTATTCAATGATCATAGCTGGGAGGCACCAAGCTACAAGAGCAGATGGTGCTTCAGATAACTTCTTAAAGTCAGAAGTAGAAGATGTCTAAATCTTTGTTATGTTCATTCCTAGCCAAGAACAAATATCAAACTTCTAGTTTATGTTGAGCCCAGTTTCCTCACTCTGTGGATGAAAACTATCAACAATGCTAACACTTTGAGAAATGGATGCAATAATGTGGAGTACTTAGCCCCAAAGTGCTCATTGTAGAAGGCACAGTTGATGCTGTGAACCGATTCTAGTCTATTTCTGGCTTTGGCATATTTATGAGCATTCACTAAAAAAAGATTATTCCAATGGTTTGAGTATTCTACTCTGTTCTCCATTTCTCTGCAAATTGTTCCTCCTTGAAGGTCCTCACTCCCATGCTGATTTCAGTATTCTCTGCTTTCAGCCTTGTGGACCACTCATTGTGCCAGACTCCAAAATTCCATATCAACCAGCTCCGAGTTACAGAGGCCTCAGGATCCCCAAGCTTATAGACAGAAGATAGGAAGCTGCACCTCACTTAAAGGGGAAAACAGATTGTATTTCTTCAAATACTTATTAAGCCAACAAGTCCCTACTCCAGTGATCTGTGAGCGCCAGTTAATAGGGCCAGATAGGGGAAAACAGAAGTAAACAAGAGGGGGTCTGTGTCTTAGGGGAAGGATATTTTCTTGACAAATAAGGTAGGAGGCAAGAGATCTACAAGAAGCTATAAATGATCAACTGCTACCCAAGTGTGATGTCACCCTGACCAAAGTGTTTCAATGTGATGGCTTTCAGATTTCTCATGAGATGAGCATGCTTCCTGAAGTGTGCTCAATATGCAATAGGCTTGGTGGCTTAGTGATAACACAGGCTGGAAAACCTTTCCAGTGATGACCACCTGCCTTACTGTAACTGGGAAGGCATCATGATACCGTAAGCCACAGGTTTTCAAACTGTAAATAATACACTGGTGGGTCATATCTCTGGCTCTTTTATACTCTCCCCCCCCCCATTCTCCTTTTTCTACTGTTTCTCCACCCCACTCTCTCTGCAGTGCAATCCTCAAACTTCTTTTGGTCAAACATGGTGAGAACCAATCGTTAGCTCTGGCAAGAATGGTGATGATTTGTGAGGACCCACTAAGAGCTCAGCCATGGAACTTGGAGTCCTCACTTGTATTTGATTTTAGTTTCTCTTATCAACATTTGGTATAAATTGATACACCTGTATGTGTTGGAGGATAGGGGTTGTCATCACGAACCCATGACAGGTAATGACACAGTCAATGCCTCATATGTTATCATCCTTTACACACAAGATGACAGGCCACATCAACCCTCACAAAGTGGTAACCTAATGCATGTTGGATGACTTCATTGTGTGAGCAATTCCAGCCCTCGCTTCCTACAAGTACTGTCTTGTACACAGAGATATCTGTGAGGAAGAATGCAGGGCTACCAGTTTTTGGTGGTAGTTTTCAAATCCTGTAGGTACCTAAAAGTACTTTTCCAGCCAGAGTCTCAGTGCTGCTTACGGGGTAGTGTGTATTTATACTTCAGTGGCCCAGGGTAGTTTTCGCTGGTTCTGTTGAACAGAGCAGAAAAGTGTAAGCAAAAGCCATAAGGAGTCCATGAAAAGAGTGATAACCCATCCTGGCCTGCTGGAAGTGCTTTTCATTATCCCAGTTCAGTCACCCCAGGGCAGGAAGGGGGCTAGCCTGCATGCTGGTTTTAGTAAGTCAAGACAAGCTGAGCAGCAAGGATAATGGCTCAGGGTGGGCCAGAAAGGAGAGAGATGGTCCCACAAAGAACTCTGTGTGCTTAACTATGCCTGGCATCAAGTGAGATGTTTGTTGAAATCACTGGAGTTACCACAGCAACAAAATTAAGAGAATCCAAAGACTTTGACATAGTAACAGAAGAAAAAGTTTTATTCACTGGGTGATATGAGCAAAGAGGCTGTGCTTCTGTGTATACTGGGAAGCTAATGGACAAGGTATATGTGCACTTTGAGTTGTGTGCTAGCATCAACTGAACATGCTCAGATCAGTTATTTATGTTTTTTTATTCACATCTTTAGGATTTAAATAATGTTATATAAGGAAGGATCTTCACATAGAACACAATATAGAAGTTTAGATGCAGTATGCTGTTTAGGCTTTGGTCTGCTCGACACAAACTAGTGTCATCCTGGTGGAGAGAACTGGGATTAAGAAAATGCTTCCATAAGCTGAGCGTGTAGGTAAGTCTGTGGAACATGTCTGGATTAACAGCTATGTAGGAGGGCCGAGCCCACTGTGGGCAGTGCTTCCTTTGGAAGGTGGTTCAGGGTGATAGAAGAAAGCAGGCTGAACAAGCCATTAGGAGCAAGCAAGTAATCAGCATTCCTCCATGGCTTCTGCTTCTGTCCATGCTCCATATTCCTGGCCTCATTGACATCTTGCCCTGACCCCCTTCAGTGGGAGATAGTTACCGGAAGTGCCATATGAGATAAACCCCTTCTTTTCCAAGTTTATTTTGGTCATGGTCTTTATCATAGCAATAGAAAGCAAACTAGGACATTCAGGAACAACTAGAGTGACAAAACAAATGATACAAGTCATCCATGCTTTTGGAGAGACTGCTCTTATAGATGAAGAGACTAGTGTTCTCATAGATCAGGAACAGCTTCGTGAGACCTGCAGGACCACACAAGGCTTCACAGCAATTTAATTTTTAAACTGTTTCCAAGAGAGTCAATGGTAAGGAATGTGAGATAGGCCTCCTCCAGGGTGCTCACCATTAGTTATTATAATTGCAAACACTAGAATAAATTTAATGTACACAATGACCAGTGTGGCCTGATGCTAATGGTGGCACTGACACATAGAAGGTGAGACAAGCCAGGGTGTGGACAAACACTGGCCAACTTAAACAGTGTTCACAAGGCAGCATCCGGAAGAGATGCAGTTCAACGTAATCACATGCAAACCTGCACATGTGGTGAAGCAAGCATAAACATGCCTCTTAAAACTCAAAGGACTCACCAAAATATTAACCAATAGTTTAGTATTTTAGCTTTTTAGTTTCTTAAGCTGCTAAATTGTTTTTAGTAAACCACAATTACACTAGAAGATGTGATGCAAACTGGGCAAATGGACCAACTTTGTGTTTTGTAAGTATATACAAATGACGGACACTTTAGAAAAAGGTGAGTGGGATGTAAAGTGAGTAAAAAAAAATTGAAATAAAGTCAAGAGGAAGAAGAAGAAAAAGTGTTCAGTGTTGCTACATTCTAAGGAAGTACTGGTCCAATTCACAATATGGCGTCATTTCCCCAATTTTAGTGACTAGTGTTAAAAAGACACACAAAAGTAACACATGCTGGCAGTTTATAGGAAAAAGGACATCCATCATGGGAAAGAGTGTAACAAAGTGGAAGCAGAGGTACCAAACGAAATTAAATCTGTCACACAGAGGGACATCAGACTCTTGCATTCATTTCACAGCAGTCACAGGATACAGATAAACAACCACAATGCAGAAATAACCTGTCTGCCATTAGACAAATAGAAAAAGACAATGTGATCATGATCTACATTTATATATTTTATATATATTTACTAGGGAGATATCATTTAACCTTTAAAATGGGGTTTTATATCATTTGTGGCACTGTTGATAAGCTGGACATTATAAAAACATAAAATGCCTCACACAGAAGATAGTAAGTACTACAAAATCTCATTCTATGTGAATTTAAAGCTGAGGATCTCACAGCTGTAGAAAGTAGGGTGGTATGTGTCTATGACCACCATTAAGCAGAAAGGAAGGTGTGTTAGTCAAGAAGTACTAGGTTTCAGTTATTCAACAGAAGATACAGTCAATACACCTGAAACTTACCATGAGGGCAGACTATGTTCAAGCCAGACAGGTATGTGTTGACAGATATGTTACTTAACTTTTAAGTAATAATTATTTAGTCATATACACATATAAATATTGGGTATACCTTAGTTACGCACCATTGTGGTTGACATTTCCCAATGAACCTAAAAATATAAAGACAATTGTGTCTTATTATTTATAACTTTCATCGAGAAACTACTCATTAAACGTGCCTTATGTAAGTAAGTATAGTCAGTTTATTTTATAAAATTGCTTGTTCCAGGTAGCAGCCAATTTTTGTATACAAGATAAACTTTGCATAAATTTAATAATGCATATATAACACGGAAAGAGGTTTGCTTGTTCATGTATTCTCTAGAGCTGTACACATCAGGTGAAGGTACCACATAGTATATCCCTCTCAATTACTCTCCTGTGAGTACCAAGAGGTAAAAGAGAGCTCAGAGAGACCTCAAGCAGGAGAAGGTGCCCTTTCATTGCCACATGATACCCACAGCACCTGGTGGAGCCTTTCAGTTGCCAGAACTGGCCAGCTCCGTTATTATACAATATGACATGATCCTTGATAATAGCTTGTATACTGGACATCAGAAAGTGTGGAGCCACGATATTATATAACATATGGTGATGGTGAATGCATGATAGCAAAGTGAGAAAGGCCTGACACTAGAAGCCAGAGCAGAGAAGGCCTTGGCATCTAGCTGCAATGGACAGGTCAGAAATGCCTTCAGAGATTAACTAAAAGCTAGACTCATGAAATGAAGAAGACTTCTATCTGCTCACGGACAGAGGGTAATTGTGTGGCACTTTTCTGTCTTTAAATCCAATCTGAAATATTTATTGAGGGCCAATTACATGCAGAAGGCTAACTGCAATAGTGGCTATGGAAATGTGTGTGACAAACCTTTGCCCTCCAATGTTTACGAGCTGTTGGAGCAAAGCCTAACAGAACAGAAGAAAACATATTAAATAGTCTCCATGTGTCCTTAATCTTGCTATATATAGTCCCTAGTACCTGGCACGCTCTTTTCTTTTTTCTTGTACTATCTTCATCACTTATTGCTATGAAGGAAACTATAGTTTCAACAATATTTCGATATACGATCAAACTCTTTCTGACATATAGATTGTGTCCATAAGTCATGACTATACAATTTGTTCATTGCTTTGATTAATCTGGAGATTTATGACAGAGTTCATGTGGTAAAATAGCTTTAACAATGTCAACCTCTCTTGACAAACCCAACATCTCTGAGGATGTCCTGAACTAAAATACATACAAGTGAACTGAATCTCACCGCGGCATCTTCTGAGCAGAGAAGAACAGATGAACTTAATGTGGCTCCTTTCGTACTTACTTACAACAACACATTTGGGAATTCACATGTCATTAAATTCATTTGGATCTTTGAATACTTGGGCTTCAAATTCCATCTGCCTCTGTAAGATAAAGGTGCTGAACTTAGTATAGACTTAAAAAAGAGGCAGAACAAAACATTGTGTCCCTCTAACGTTTGAAGAGACAGGGTCACAAGGAAGGTGGGTATGTAGCCTACTCTTAGTTATTAACTTGATTATATCTAGAATTAACCAAAACCCATGCTACTGAGTAATTTTTCTTGATTGGGTCATTTGAGGTAAAAAAAACCTACCTGAAATCTAGGCCACACTTTCTGGAAGCAGTCTTCATAAAGTTCACAGAAGAAAGATGTTTTTGTTTTTTGCTTGCTTGCCCTCACTCTCCCTGGCCAGTGGATTCCTTCACTGGGATTGGAGTCTACTTCTTTGGGAACCCAACGAGTACTGAAGACTGAATGAGATATCTAGGATTGTGAACTAAACAACTACTGGATTCTTGGACTTTCCATCAAGGAACAGTCACTATTAGAATAGTTAAACCACAGGCAGTAGGCCACTACCAAAAATCTCAAATGTTCATACACATTGTTTTCATTCTATGAGTTTTGTTTCTCTAGAGTGGTTCTCGATATTTCTAATGCTGAGACCCTTTAATAATATAGTCCCTTATGTTATGGTGACCCCCGACCATAAACTTACTTTTTTGCTATGTCATAACTGTACTTTTGCTACTTTTGGGTTATGATGTAAATATCTGTGTTTTCTGACAGTCTTGGGTAACCTCTGTGAAAGAGTTGTTTGACCCCCAATGGGTTGAACCCACAGATTAAAATCCTTTGCTCTGAATAATACAATGACCACTGATAACTTCTTTATGTGTTTTTGACTCTCAAATTGCCTTCCAGTGGCCTCCAAACTAGTGGAGGCCAGGAACATGAGGTATAGTCTGGGAAGCAACATTGAATTCTGGACTTCCAGGAACTCAGGCACTTCCAAAGACCCAAGGACATTCATGAGATTCGTTAACTGGATGGGGTGAGAAACAAGGTAATCTCAACAAGAAGATTCTAGAAGATGAGGAGTAACACGTGATAGTCTTGGTCTTAAATTGGACATTTTTCTCAAGAAATATAGCTGTACAAGTAGAAGTGTCTATGAAACACATGTGATTACATACCCTCCATCTCTGCCTTCCTTTTATCTTTTCCATTTGTTTTTTAATTTTTTAAAAAAATTTATGTGTACATGTTTCTGTGTGGGGTATATGCACATGAGTGTGGGTGCCAGTAAAGGTCAGAGGCATCAAATTTCCCTGGAGACAGAGTGAGAAGCATATGTGGGTATTGGGAAACCAACTCAAGTAATCTACAAGAGAAGCAAATGCTCTGAGCTGCTGAGCCGTTTCTATAGCTCTTTGTTTGGTTTTTAAGATGGAAAAACTTTTAAAACCTTTAGAATTCTAACAGGGAGGTTTTAGTAGATAGGGAATAATTTAAGACTGTTGGGAAGAGACAAGAGAATGGCCAAACAGTTCCTGGACAGGGGAGGGGACAGACCCAGAACCCCTGAGACCATCCATCCCTCTACCCATTCATCTACATCTCCATTCATGTATCCATGTTTTTCTAGGCATCTAGTCTGTGAACTCAATACATAAATTGTGCAAAAACACAGAAAAACTAATTTCTTTCCCCACCTTAGGAAATTCACATTCATGTGATGAGGCAATCTGAACACAAATAAATACGGTGAAAGAAATATTACAAAAAGCAAGTTTGGGCAAGAGCTGAAGGGTAAGGAGGCAAAGGCTGTCTAAACAGTACACTAAGTCCGGGGAGACTGGGTGGCTTAGGGAATTCAGGATGCAGAAGTGTTGTGTTGGGGAAGAGATGGAAAGGACACAGCAGGAAGGGGAGAGCATAGAGTTGACTGCCTCCACTGCAATGCCTGAGAGAATGTGGAAGCAGAGGGATGTTTCTGGAAAGGCAAGATACAGACTCTGCATATAGAGATTTCGCTGGAGGGGGTGGGGCATGATGCAATCTGCATTTTCAAATATAGTGGACGTTACAGTAGAAAGGCAGTCGGCTGAAAACAACGGGAGCAGTACAGTTAGTTATTTAAACAGGATAGATGATAGAAGCAACTGGCATGGGCCATATTTAAGGCCAAATGCTGAAGGAGTAGCTTAGAATGCCAGGAGAAACAAAACATGGCTCTCAGGATGCTGAAGTTGCTGGAAACAGGCTACCATTTGACAGCACAGGGGAGAGAGGAGAGATGCAAGTTTAGGAGAAACCAGAAACTTTTAGAAAATATCTGAATAGACACATGACTTGATAGCTGGAGATGCAAACTAGAGGACAGGGGATGGGGATATTCATAATTTGCATTACTTGCTTGCTTAAATCCAACCACATCCGTATCACTTTCCAGACAAACCTAGGCTTTGCAGGATATAGTCTTTCTAGGCACCTGCTGCTTCATGTCTAGCCAAGTATATACCAGGCTCTTTTGTAAAACACTCCCTGCTCTCTCCTTCACTTCCCTTCTTCCCTCCATCCCTCCATCCCTCCATCCTTCCTTTCTTCCTATGTACAAAATGTCACTTCTTTTGCATGGATTAATTCCTCATCATATCTGGCTATTTTATCTTTGACCTGCTTCCATGGGTAAGCCTTTCTGTCTTCCTGTGGTTTGGATGGTGTGAACGTTCTTTCTTCCTGCCCAGCATGACATTTTACAAAGCTCTCTATGGACAATGGCACCAGCTTATCCACCCTGGCACTCCGCTAATTAGTTAAGTTAGCTTTGATAAAATGTGTAAATCTTCTGTTTGATTTCTCATTTATAAATTGAGTGATATGAGGTATCGCTCTTGCATCATCGCCTGACACAGTGCAAGCACCATGCAAGTCATTTAATGTATATAATTATAATGATATACTTATCATGATGTTGTGTAATGATTTTTGGCCCTCCAGTACAGCCACTGAGCCTTTCCTCTGGGCTTCTAGCATACTGAGCTTCATGAATTCTTTCCAATGTGGACTAATCAATTAAGGGATGAAAAAAAATGAGCAGCAGGATGTAACAGTCCCCTGAGAGAAGCTGTCCCTTCTTCTGTTGGGGTTGTTCTATGCTCATATTTTTCTGGTTACTGTACTGAAAGCTGAGATGTCCTAGGTTGGCTGTTCAAAATTAGGTTTTGGTTAAACAAAAGGAATATTGTTACCTTTGGATCAGGCAGGCATGGACCAAAGGCTTCCAGCAGGAGAGTCTCTTCTCTCACAGCCTTCTCATAGTCTACAAAAGACAGCTTCCCATCATGGTCATGGTCCTGTGAGGTATACAGCCTGGGTCATTCAGCACATGACATTCTTGCTGCAAATGCATACTCTTATTCACAGTCAGATGTTAGTAGGAGAATGAGAGATTAGGTTGGGAAGTTGGAAAATAACTTTTATAGTGTGCGTGTCTGTGTGTGTGTGTGTGTGTATAGGTGTGTGTGTGTAGGTGTGTGTATGTGTGTGTAGTTGTGTGTATGTGAGTGTGAGTGTGAGTGTGTGTAGGTGTGTGTGTATGTGTGAGTGTATGTGTGTGAGTATGTGTGAGTGTGTATAGGTGTGTATGTATGTAGGTGTGTGTGTAAGTGTGTATGTGTAGGTGTGTGTAGGTGTATGTGTGTGTATAGGTGTGTGTAGGTGTAGGTGTGTGTGTAGGTGTAGGTGTGTGTGTGAGTATGTGTGTATATGTGTGTAGGTGTGTGTGTGTGTAGGTGTGTGTGAGTGTGTGTCTGTGTGAGTGTGTGTAGGTGTGTGTATAGGTGTGTGTGAGTGTGGGTGTGAGTGTGTATGTGTGAGTGTGTGTAGGTGTGTGTATGTGTAGGTGTGTCTGTGAGTGTGTGTGAGTGTGAGTATGTGTGTGAGTGTGTGTGTATGTATGTGTGTATGTGTGTGTGTATGTGTGTGTGTGTAGGTGTGTGTGTAGGTGTGTGTGTAGGTGTGTGTGTATGTGTGTGTGTAGGTGGTATTCCCATGGAATTGAGAGTCTCTGACATGGTAGGCAAGCGTTCTGACACTGACCCACACCTGCAGCCCAAAGAAAATATTTTCCTAACAAGCAAATGTTAACTCTTATTTAACTAAACAGAAAACTGAAAATCAGTGTAACTCACATGACTTCTATCTCATAGATTCCCTATAAGTTTCAATCTTAAACCTCTAAGTTATCTATACTTACCATTTTCTTAAGTGTAATTTCAACCAAATCTTTAATTCCTTCATCAGGGTCCTCCTCAGAGGGCTGCTTGAGAAGGCTATTCTTCAACATGTGGAACATCTCCTCTTTTGAAATGTATCCATCACCATTCAGATCAAACACTTCAAAGCAATCTAAAGAAAAAAAAATGTGTGTGTGTGTGTGTGTGTGTGTGTGTGTGTGTGTGTGTGTGTGT
>JADRCH010000145.1:757765-771229 GCA_019843965.1 Rhynchomys soricoides | reverse complement strand
TGTGTGTGTGTGTGTGTGTGTGTGTGTGTGTGTGTGTGTGTGTGTGTAAGGGTGGTTCTGATGCTAAGGTCCTATTCCCCAATTAGTTCTTGGTCCACCCATAAAGATGCTATAGTGGCTAATTACTGGGCAGAATAGGTGGGACTTCCAGGTCTCCACAGGCCGGCTAGGACACACAGGGAGAGAGGAGAGGAGTTTTGCCATGCTTTGGAGGAAGGAAGGCCAATCATCCATGTGATATCAGTGGTCATAGAAGAGAGGGAGAAGCAGCAACAGCGGAGGAGGAGGGGAAGGGGAGGTAGAAGAGGGGGGGAGATGGAGAGAGGGAGAGAGAGGGAGAAAGAGAGGGAAGAAGAAGAGGAGGAGGAAGGGAGGGGGAGGGAGAGAGGGGAAATAAGGGGAGAGAAGGGAAGGAGAAGGATATATATGGAGATATATATATATATATAATCATATATATATATATATATATATACACACACATGAGATTATCTCTAAGGTAGCATTTTCTCTGACAAAGTATTTAGTGTAAAGGCATATCATATTCCTGCATTATCTGGCTATAATCTTCGTACTAGTTGACTTTCATGGGAATCTTACTGTACACTAGGGAAATATTCCAGTCCCTCTCTACACATTTTTTGAAAAGATATTCCTAGGAGCACTAACTTAAGCATTACTGACTGGAAACACTCAAAAGCAATTGTATATTTACATTAATTTTATAAAATGAAGTCTAACTCCATTAATTGAGAATTATTTAAGAACCAGAAAGTTTAGATTATGTTTTCTTGTCTAATGTTTGCTGTCAGCTGCTTTGAGCTATTCAGTAGTAGCTGAATGTACATCATTAGGATAGAAGGCACAGTTCATGGTGCTTCTTTTCATGCTATTCACTCCTTAAATGGCTTGGCATCTCTTCTAACTAATACACTCCCATCCTTTATTAACTTAAATTTGTCCCATAGAAAGTATTCACCCACCAACCAACCAACCACCCACCCACCCAACCACCCACCCACCCACCCAACCAACCAACCAACCAACCAACCAATCACCCAACCAACCAACCAACCAACCAACCAACCAACCAACCAATCACCTAACCAACCAATACCACTTTATTGGTGGTTTGGAAAACAGTCATTTAAAAGCTTTTAGTATATTTATCATAATGTGTGAACTAATAGGTCATCTGCAGCTTACATTTCATTTTTTCATCTAAAGTCCCTCGAAGAAACAGAGATAATCCATGAATCCACTCTGATACACTTATACAGCCATCATTGTCTTTATCAAAGCCTCGAAATACTAAAAAAAGACACAGTGTCATTTGTTTTGGATTTTAAAACTCCATAATATATCAATCTTACACTGCTCTGCTTTTCACAGCTGTTTCAAGACCCAAGGTCCCATGCCCTCCTTTAACAGAAGAAACTGAGACACATAACCTTTTAATTACATGTTAAACTTATTACACAGAAGATTCTTTTAATTATATTTTTATTTTCTCTTCATATATTGTGGAAATGAATCATGTTCTTAATAAGTAAGATATGGATGTAGAAATGATAATAATAAATAATAATAAAAATAATGATGATGATGCTAGTCATTGTATGTTTAAGCTTCTTAATCAAAAGCAATAATGTTTTTATTCCTCAAGAAAAGTGATGCTGTTACACGGTAGAAGTGTGCCTTAACTAGTTGTGAACTACTTGCAAGCATGTAAGGAAATTTAAATAGAAGTGCAACATTATGGGGCTTTTGTATGACTGTATGAACTTAGCTACCCAACACAACCTTGGTCTTTTTTCAAACAAAAGAAAAAGAAACTGCTTACTTCTCCAGACATTTTGGAAGATTAATATATATTCAAATGAAGTTGAGAATGATTCCGTCCATAAGTAAGCCCAGCCTTAAACCTTTGTAAATTATAGTTGGGTAAGGCAGTTTGACTTGTATGTTATCTTACCTCTGTCCATAATCATGTCATCTGTCATTCCAAATGTCACGTGCAAGATGTTCCGAAATACATTACGATCTAATCCAATGACTACTCCTGGCCTCTCAGCTACTTCTCCCACCAAATTATAGAAAAGTGTTATAAGACATTTTACTTCGAATTTATTAACTGTAAAAGATCAAAAATGGACACATGACAGAAGTGCACTTTAAAATTTTAAATTTTTACTCAAATATTGCATAATTGACTTTATGTGTACAAAATCAAATACATCTAATAGTTGGTTGCCAGTCACAACTTTAGAAGTAAAGGAAGATGATGCCAAAATCACAGTATCCACTAACAAGGTAAGTTCTGCCTGCTAGAGCCAAATGCTAAATAGATGTAGGCCCAAGGCATTTAGGATGGAAAAAAAGGTATAAGCCATGTGATCCAAATGACTGTGCTGCCAAACTCTAAACTTCCCAGTGCAGGCAGGGGAATAGTCACAGTAGAGTTGTTTCAGATTGTCAGCAACAGCTAGCATTTGATGGAAGTCTTTATGACAGCTACAAACAACAGTTTCCCTGGAAATTTAGGCTACCAAATATCTGTGTAATGATTTTCACTTCACTGAATATAAAAGGCAGAGTTTTGAAATCTGTATTATTTTCTAATACAGAAATTTTAAGCATGTTCTACAAACCAGCATTTTTTGTGTGAACATTAACACGAAATTAATGAAATTTACTTTTGTAAAAGAATTTTTTTGTTTACTTAAAACATATACCCACCCATATGAAAGAGAAAGAGGAAGGAGAGAGAGAGATAAAAGAGACAGAGAGAAAATATGAGAGAGAGGGGATGAGAGTGAATGCTTACTGGTATTAAAACATACATGAAGGCTGGTAGCATAGCTCAGATGGAAAAAAAAAGGCACTTGCCTAGCCATAGTGGTCGGGTGACCTGAGTTTAACACCGCTTGTGTGTATGCACGCACACGCACACACACACACACCTAGGCAGCACCAGCGCTACCAATACCATCAGCAGCAACAGTAAGTAAAACATTTTAAAATACTGTTTACCAAAAAAGAATATGAGTGAATTTAAATGTGAAATATGAGTGGGGGATGGAGAAATTTTATGTATGTATGCTTTCATACATTAGGACAAAAACCTGTGTGTAAGAGAAAATAGAGAAATTGCACCCTATCCTACATGCCACAGCAGACTGAGGATGGTCCTGGTTTTAAGAATCATATTTGAAGAGAAAAGCTTAAAACTTTGAAAAATAGTAAGTAAATAGTAGAAAATGGTTAAGATGTTTAAATGAACTGTTATAATGGAAGACAAGAGGTCAGTTCCTGTCAGTGTGATCCAGTGATCCAATGATCTACTTCGGCACAGCACTAGAGAACTGAAAGTTGGAACTCAGTCATATGCCTAGACACCAGTGTTCACGATAATGTCCTTCAGAAGAGCCAACAGGAGCAACTGGGGTGTTCGGTGGTGGATGAGTGGTTAAACAAAATGTGATCTAGCCAGCAGTGGAGTCCTGGCTTTTAAGGGTTGCTACAAGATGCATGGGCATTAAGTAGAAAATCAGAAGGTAAGTAGCCATGATCTCATGCTGATGCCACAGCAACTACTTCTGCCTGTCTCTTCCCTATCAGACCTGCTTTTCACCTGCAAAACAACAGGCATTCAGGAGTCAGAGCCAGAAGTTGACTTTCAAAGCAAACAAACAAACAAAACAAAACAAAAAACCAAATAACTGTACAATAATACTCTTATGCCTGACATTTAACACAAAGATAGATCAAGCAGAGATGGACATAACACAGAGATAGACCTAGCATAGAGATGGACCTAGCACAGTGGTGGAACTAGCACAAAGAGATAGACTTAGCACAGAAATGGACTTACTACAGAGATAGATAGACCTAGCATAGAGATGGACCCAGTACAGAGATGGACCCAGAACATAGATGAACCTAGCACACACAAACACACACAGAGTGGGGGGCGATTTCTAGCTCAGAGATGGACTTAGTACAGAGATGGACTTAGCACAGTCAGATAGGCTGAGCACAGAGATGGACTTAGTACAGAGATAGATGGACCTAGCACAGAGATAGGTGGACATAAGCACAAAGATTGACCAAGCACAGAGATGAGACTCAGCACAGAGACAGGCCTATCATGGAGATTGATGGATGTAGCACAAATTTGGATCTACCACAGAGATGGACCTAGGGCTAATGAACTGTCGGGCCCAAAACAAAGCCCCCGAGATGACTTTCTTTGTCTTTTCTGGAAATGAATAAAGTATATCTCTGAAACAGAGAACAGGGACAACAGAGAACAGGAACAACAGAACAACTGGGCTTAGGTCCCCTTTCTCCTTGAGAAAAGCCCTGTCTTGTAGATATGCTTACATGTGTCCTACTCTCCCAGCTTTCTGTGAACTGGGAGCTGCCCACAGGCATGGAGGAAAGAAAGCTAGATCTCCTCACCCAGCTTATCCAAGCAGTAAATAAATCCTGCTTCCCTTTACCAATTTTTATTTTCTAATATCTTTGAAATACAGTAAGCCAGAGAAGCATGCTTATGGACCAAGGTGGGTGTTAACAAAAGAAGATACAGTTCCATTTCAATGATGTACCTACTTTTCTCAACTTAGTGGCAGAGTCTGGTGGATTACAGTGGCTGTGGCAGTAGAAAGGGATGTTAGTGTTTGGTTGGAACAGGGTTTACTCAGGGAAGATGACAGCTCTGCAGATTGATGATAATGAGAGTGACATGACCCTGTGATGTTCAGAGTCCCTTCCTGTGTGAAGAAGCTTCACTTCATCTATTAGAGTGTAAGATTGATGGATGCAACAAAAAGCCTGATGTTTATTACAGTATATTGTTGTGATGATTGCAATTTATTCTTTGTAACTACCCTGACCTGTAAGTATATGCCTCGCTTATAACTTAAAATACAATAGGTATATGTGTGCAGAGAAAAACATGGAATTCATAATGTTTAATATATCTAATAGTAGGCATCTTGATCCACCCTATCATCATGGTTAAGAGAAAACTTCTGAACTTAAGACCAAGAACTGAACATATAAAATAATTAGACTGTTCAATCTAATGAGATCAAAATACACATGCATGATCAAGCAATGCTTTAAAAGTTAAGAACTTTTAGTGTCTGAGGAAGGAATGGCAGCACTGCATTTCAATTTCAACAGAAATGTCCCTTAAGTGACATTAGCTTAATTGATGACTGATTGAAAGTCATCTATAAGAAAAACCTTGACACTGGATTTAAAACCTTTTGACTACTTCGTATGTGTACACTGCATCTACACCACTACTGTCTCTTCCTCCTCATGTTGTGACTTCCGATCCCTTCCAAATTTATGACCTTTGTTATTGTTGTGTATACACAAACATGCACACACACCTGAGCGTACACACACACACACACACACACACACACACACACAGCTGTTGAATATCTATAGCACTTTAATTAGGAATTACACCCATTTCCTCTGTATACCCTGACTAGTCAACCAATGTTCATTATGCTGATCTTGTTCTCAAAATTATATTGTTGAGATTTTATGGCTGCATTTTCCTGTCCGGGAATACTATCTAGTAGCTAGCATCCTGGTCTTCTGGCTCTTAAAAGCTTTCTTCTCTCTCTTCTTTGGTTTTTTCCTCACGGTACCATATTCTTTGCAGCATGACACATTGTGGGTCTTTGAAATTGTCTCATCTGTTGAAAAAGGAGACTTACCTGATGCAGAGTCAGAACTACACTTATTTGTGGCTACAAGAATAATTATTTAGAATACAGTTAGAAATGTTACTGGTTTAGGAAAATGGCAATCGTAGGTTCTCCTCTAGGATTCATGATCCGTCCAGCCATGGCTAGACAACTAGGTTTATAGTCCCAGACATGAGGCCTTTCCTACTGAGCCCAATTAAACAGCTGGTGGTTACTTGCAAGATAAAAGTGCCACCATTGTGGATCTTGGGCCAGTCCAGTTGTTTACCTGGCTCATAGGCTTTTCTCTGGTAGGACTACTGATTGCTCTTCTCCCTTGGCAGCATACATAACATATATAAGATATGAGATATAAGAGCAAGGCCTCACAGAGGTCTCCAGGCCAGCTCCAGCTCAATTTCTATGAATTATGCCTCTTAAGTGTATGATATCTTCATCAACAGGGTCTTACTTTCAAGTTCTGCAAGACAAAGGCAACGCCCATAGCCTGTATTGCATTGGGAATCTCTTGTATTCCCCTAACCAATAACATGACTGGAGGTTTCCCAAGCCTGGCATTGAATTTTGTGTTAGATGGTGTATGGCTCCTGGAAATAGGGAAAACACCCTCACCTCATTATTTTTGAATTGTTGTCACTGTTTATTAGTAAGAATCGTGAACTTATGAGGCAGATTCAATCAAACAAACATTGTGTGTGCCAGTTGTTAATATGTTGTGAGTGTACATCAGAAATGGGTTACTTATTTTATAAATATCAGATATTCTCCCAGAGAAGAAAGCATTTCAGGAAAACAACAAAAGAACACAATATCTTATCAAATTAATAAACACCTTCAATGACAGGCTGCCATTTTCTGAGAATTTTAAGATGCTCACAGTGTAACAATATATCATAGTTTTCACTCTGGGCACTACCCCCCCCCATGACATCAATTCTCACATACACATGATATAAAGGGGCTAGAAACCTCTAGAGCTACATTAAAAGTTCTACACCTTGGTACAACAGAGACGGTTTGAAGATGCAACCTTTCCATTTACATCGTGACCAGCAGGCAGCTCTTCAGCCGTCACACAGCTTCTAAATTCACACATCAAACAGTACTGCCCTCATTGAAACGATCCACACACTCTTTCTCAGATCAAGGACAGCTGTTTTTCAGTCTGAGTACAATGCACTGGTATGTGGTCACCTGCATGATCTCCTTTACCTTTGGACCTGACTAGGAATTGGAAATGGAGCATCTGAAACTGGGACCAGATTCCTTACCATCTTAGATTTGCTGAGCAATACACTTTCAATAGAAAGCCTCTACCAAAGACAGTGCCTGCAACACTTCAAGTCTCTTTCTTAAAGGTGTTCAGAGTGGATGACTGTTCTCTTTAGGGATCTCTTAGCAAACTTCCAGAGCTTAGACCTCACAGCTTCTTTTGCTCTAGAAAGAGCCAGAATATAGGTTAAGGCTCTGCTACTTTCTTGATTCTGGTGTTTTTCTAGGACTTCCTTTCCAACCTTTCTAAAGCTGAAGCCACATGCCTCCCAGACACACACCATATTGTGTCCCTAACATAAAAGCAAATAAAGAGGGCCTTTGAATTTAGTGAATGTGTGTGAGGGAGCTTGGGCAGCACATACACACTAGATGCTAAAGATCTTGTACAACTTGTCCTTCTGAAGGTATCAGGACAGGATGCCTCCCAAGGAGCTCAAGGATCTCCAGAAAGAGATTCTCTTCCAGATTCTCTTGAGGGGTAGTATGGAGGGGCCATTACTGGTGGAAGCAGGAAGTAGGGACTGGGTAGAAAGAGATCTGGCCCAGAAGTCATGGGTCCTCTCATTCAGTTCTTACTTACAGTGTTTGCTACTTTTAGTTAAGGTGTCCGTCAATTTCTGCATCTTCTTTCGGTTCATGATTGGTGTTGATAAAATTAGATCTTAGAGTGTTATCTGGAGCTTACTACCAGGACGCTCAGGCTCTGGAGCCCCAGGCTGAGGCTGCCTGGTGCAGCCAGCTTGGCTCTGCGCATTTGCGCATTTGCGACCCTAACAGACAGTGTGGCCATGGCAACGCCTCAGAGCGCTACCAATTGGCTCCAGGGGGCGGGCGCGCTAGAGGTGAAAGCGAGCTCTGCACACAGAGCAGCCATGGCAACGGCTGGGCGTGACACTGATTGGCTCCTGTCAGGGAGACAGCCAGGTCAGCTCAGTATGGCAGGCTGCGCAGGCACTGTGCCTACGTTTAGTCCCCAGTTGCAGTATTTCAGCCTGGCACTTTGCAGACTGTATTGTTTGCCATGTTGGAAAATTTTATTTTCACGTGATACACCATCTTTTCGGTTCACAGCCCCTCAAGACTGCATCATAATCAGAAGAGTAAGGTGTGCATGCTGGATAGATGTTTTGTGTGATGAGCACAAGAGGGATTTAGGGGTTTCAAGGAGATCTGTGGGGGTACTGGAAGGAAATAGGTGTGTCATCCAAGCAATCGGCAGAAGAGAGTCTGAACATTTAAGGTTTGAACTATGTTACTGAGAAAGTAGATCTCTTTCCCTCTCCCTCTCCCTCCCTCCCCTCCACTTGTTTCCCCCTCTCTCCCCTCCCTCTCCTCTTCTTCTTCCCTCTCTTTCTCCCTCTTTCCCTCTCTCCATCTCCTTCCCCTCTTTTTCCTCCTCCTCCTCCTCCGCTTCTTCTTCTTCTTGCTCTCTCTCTCTCTTCTCTCTCTCTCTCTCTCTCTCTTTCTCTCTCTCTCCCCCCCTCCTATCCTATCTCTTTGTAGTGGGGGTTATCAGTCAAATTTGCAAAAGGTCAGTCTCAGATTTAAAGTTCGTTAATTAAAAATACATCCTCTTATATGGAAATAGGTTCCCACTTAGGTGTGGGTTATAACCGAAGTTTGCGTTTTTAAAAAGCCCATTAAAATAGACCCTTTGCTTATTTGTAAGACAAGTTCTGGCTCTGTTAAAAGAAAGAAAGAAAGCAGGAAAGAGATGCCACGATACTTTTTGCTTTACTCAGCAACACATGGGATGCTCTACTTGAATTTAGACCCAAGTGAATGGGTTACCTCAGCATGAACCTTCAGAGCTCAAAGGCTGGGGAATTACAGTAGTTTATTGTAAACATAATGTCCTTTTCAACCTAAAAACAGATAAATCATGCTAAGAATAAGGAGTAGTCCAAAATGAGATAGTACCAGTGTTGGAGTTCCTGGTTTTCTTTTACTATTTTATTTGTAGAAATAATTGCAATGCTATTTGAAACCAGAATCAAGAACCCTGGTAACTCCAGGGACTGTTCTCCTTAAAGAAAAGTGAGTGCTGTTAAGCAATATGAAATAATGCCAGTGTCCTCACATCTAGACCCTTCTGGGATGGTAGAAGCAAACGAGAACTGGAAATATTGTGATCTTGCTTCCCATAAAATCCTAGAGTTTGTTCCTTACACCACAGAGTTGAAGTTGTGAAATCCAGGAATCAGGCTAACGACAAAATCATGGGCATATGAGGTATCTTATGGAGCAGGTTTCCACTGATGGAGAAGCAAGTTGACAGGCCAGGTGTGTGTCTTGGGGATCAGGTTTCCATTGATGGTGAACACACTAATGAGTATGTTCCAGCATCTTGTGAGACAGCACACATTGGATGCCTCTGAAAGGCACATATTGATGAGATACTTGCTTATTTCACCAGGCCCTGTCTACTTAACCTGAAAAAAAAAATCAGTGTTGAAGCCTGTTGAGATTAAAGCAGGCAAGTGACAAACATCTCTTAACCATCAAACAACATTTGAAAGAAACCTCTTCTGCTTCCTAAGGTCCCATTGAGTTAAAGAGATATGCATGAATTGTGTGCGGCTCATTTCTCTGAGCTATGAAGACAATATCAGCACATCTGATTTATATTATATTAGTAATACATTTATATTATATTTATTTGAGATATGCTTTGTCAATACATGAATATACTTCAGACCACTCATTGGGTTTTGTGAAAAATTAAAATTCTTTTTTGCCTGTTCCGTTTGCTCCTCACCACACCCTGAACATCCCTCACACAAAGCCTTACTTCTAACCTTCAAACAAGTAAGGTCATCCTGTATACGTCTCCTGAGTCCTTACTTTTGCCCTCTCTACCCTGAAAAAAATCATAGCGAACCATTCTTTCACATAAGAAATATGTTCTTCATGACTGTTACAGTTTTGATGTAGAATATTTCCTATAGGCCCTGTATGAAAGTATTAGTTCTCAACTTAGAGCAACTATGAGATGTGGAAACTTCAGTTAGTGTGACCCAGTAGAAGGGTTTTCATAACTGAGGCATTCTGTTGAAAGAGGTAGAGATATGTCAGTCTCTTCTCTGCCTATCTTTCTTGTCTTCCAGGATGAGCAGATTTACTACAGAACAGGCTCCTGCCATGATGTGCTGTTGCCACCAGAGTTCCAGAAACAATGTAACTGACTGCTGTTAGTTATAAACAACTACTCAATGATTTTTTCTTTATCTACTGGTTATCTAAGACACTTGTTTTCATGACCAAAAGCTAATATACTGACAAAAAAAATCATCCTAATGTTTGCAAAAGGTATGTAAATATCCCTTCAGTGTAGCAGCTAATGTTCAAGTGCACACTTGAATATGACCTTGAAACCATGTGAATCATGTTTTATGTTTTTCTGCCCATTTGTATTTCATTTAAACATATAACTGTCTTCAGTTGCACTAAATTATTTGGGTGAAATCATGTCAAGGAACGCAAACAGAACTTACTAAATGGACATCATGTGACAGGTCAAGGTTGGGTCTGAACAGGATGAATTTGGTTTCCTAGAATTAACACTACAGACTTGAGATATTAGACTTTCTTTTTTTTTTCTTTTTCTTTTTTTCTTTTCTTTTTTTTTTTTTTTTACATTCATGAATTCACATTTCGCCATGTAGGTTAGCTAAACTTGAAGATTTAGAGTCAAACAGTTCTTTAATAAAGTATTCAATTTTACTTGCCACGTGACTGAGAAGGAAATACATACATTTTCCTTCTTCATTAGCCATGGTGAAACAGTTTTTGACGAGGTCAAGGTTTCAGTTTGGAAAATCTAAGAGCTGCTTATAAAAATCTGATTACATACACATGATTGTGCAATGCCCACAGTAGGCAAGAGATCATAGTACATAAGCTGCTGTTTCTACAATTTCCCCGCCAAGTATCTGAAATGTGGAAAATATGTATATTTTATTCTATGCCAATGAAACTTCACAATGATGTGTCTTTGGAGTCTCTCAAGCAGTACCAATCAATCCAGAAGTATGGTTTTATGAAACAAATATGATTCATTCTGATGTACAGTGAATGATAAAGAAGAAAGGGGCTAGATATGTGTTAGAATCACATAGTCGTTAAATGGTTCATATATATAGGTGGTATTCAGGCATTTGAGAAGCTGACTGTGGAAGTAGGGGAAGTGTTTGCTGCCAGCTTTAGGACTTGTTATGGGATTAGCAGTTAACCAGAACAATAGAAGATAGTAATCCACTCAGCAGAGTGATTTCATTTGCTGTTTACTTGAAAGCTGTCAATGGCTCATCATTAATAAAAATTTATGAAACTGGACTGGACTGCCAGCAAGTAACTGGGGAGTCACATACTTTCAACTTCAAATAATTAAAAACTTTTCTTCTTGTGGGCTCAGAGACCTATGCGTTTAAGTAAAAACCCAGCCTGACTACAGAATAATTCATCCATCTGTAGTTCTTATTCTGTATTTAAAGTTTTAATTTTTAGGATTTTTTTATCATTTTAAAATTATGAGAATGTATGCCTGTGTATGAGTTTGTGCACAAACACACCAATGTGGCCAGAGGCATCAGACTCTCCTGGATCTAGAGTTGCATACATCTGTTAGTGACACATCGAGGTGAAACCTTCTGAGCATCATTTTGTTAGGGTCAGCATGAATATCTGTGATCCAGAAGGGTTAAAGATGTATATTAAACTGGCAGCCAAACTTGGTAATGTGTATGGGTTTCCCATGTACTACTGGTTTTAGCAGAATGACAATATCAGGCTTGCAGAGGTATGCAAAGAAGTCGATGCTTAACTTCGTTAAAGATCAGGAGAGGTCATTGTTAAAGGAGCAGCTTCAACATAAGAGTGAAAAGGTCATAAAGAGATGCTGAAGCATGGCACCATGTGATGGAATTAGAGTCCCTGAAGAGAGGTCATTGGCAAACGTGCAGCCTAGTTGCAGTGAAAATCACAGTACACTGGTGATGTAAGAGCCATGGGATGGGATGTCTGTGACAACAATAACAAATAGATTGTAGAATAAGCCTAAGCATATGAGACAGTCTGTGTGTTTTGAAGATCGTAGAGCTGGAGATATAGAGCTCCCCAAGTCCTTTGGAGCCTAGAAAATCTCAGCTTCAGGAAATTGGGCTACAATATTTGATTTAGACTATTGGATATTGGTTTGCTTTGATTTGATTGTGACTGTGCCCTGGATCTTCCTACTTGGGTTAATAAAGTAATTAGATCGTTTTGGATTTACAGAAACCCAAAGTTGAGAGACTCTGAACTTTTTTAAATGGCATAGTTTTGTTTTCTTAAGAAAATTTGGATTCTCTATGAGGTAGCTGATAAATTATAGTCCTTTAAGATACAGAGGACAGGGCTATAAGACAACCACTCTTTACTCTAGGCTTTTCAGAGCCTGGCCAGCCCCTACTGTAGCATTATGAGGTTCATAAAAACAATTTTGAAGCAATTTGGGGGTTTTGTCTTAAACGAAGTTTCTGGGAACTTGTTACTATGAGTCTCTGAGGGAAAACCACAGTTTCTCTGTGGTAGAAATGGCCAAACCAGTTCACTGTGGAGAGTGTGATTTATGCTGAATCACCTTTTGGACAGAATAATTTGGATCTTCCCTTTTCAGGGGACTCACTGATCTCTCAGCATGTTTGATCTATGTGTGTGTACACCAATTAAATATATTACTTGTATTGACCTTTATCACCACATTAAGAAAGTCATCACTTAATGCTAAGTGTCACATCTTTAATATGAGACAATGTCTGGTACACATCTTCCTTCTTTCTCTAAGTATGATAGGTATGACTGTGTCACCACTCTACAGACAGTGGGACCTAGGACAATAGAGCTGATAAATGAGGTGGACAAAGGTCTGAAGAACTAGTCACCTTTATTTAGAATCTGAAACACTTTATACTCTTAGGGTTCAGTAGGGCCACCTAAGTAAACATCTCATGAGTTCAAGCTGTATACAATCATGAGGACAAGTCACACATGATAAAAAACCAAACATGTTTTTCATAGAGGCATAATTGAATAACAACAGCAAGCAAGAATCAGCAATCTAAAATAAACTCACTCCTATCCAGTATACCTTGGAGGAGCTTGAAAACATTCTAAGAACAATTTCATGTTTTGAAGAAACTGAGGTCACAAGACTCTTGTCTTGTTTTCTTGGAGTTTTCTCAGAATTCTCACATGACTCCATTCCTGGACACTGTTCTAACATGACTACAGTTATCAGAAAGTACTTAGCTGCTTGTTTGGTGCCTCACCATATTGATTCAGAGAACATTACCATTGCTTTTTGAATTCCTGTATACTTTTAACAGGCATCTCATCATAGTTCCTGAAGAGGTCTTGTGAAGAAAAAGAAGAAGAAGAAGAAGAAGAAGAAGAAGAAGAAGAAGAAGAAGAA
>JADRCH010000145.1:747266-757755 GCA_019843965.1 Rhynchomys soricoides | reverse complement strand
AAGAAGAAGAAGAAGAAGAAGAAGAAGAAGAAGAAGAAGAAGAAGAAGAAGAAGAAGAAGAAGAAGAAGAAGAAGGTGAAGAGAATAGTTAATAGATTAGCACACAAACAAACCAGCCAGTTGTATGGCCAGATTTCAATCAAGTATTGTGTTTGTGCAGATTATTTTCTCCTTCACATGCCACTGTTCTAATGCTCTATGGATCTGGATGCTTTTTCACTGCTGGTTACAGACCACACCAACTGATCCATCATGTCTATTAGTGAAACCCAAGGGACATCAGAGAAGCAGTGCATCTTTTAGTTCTTTCTATTATGAATTTATAGAAATCATTCTTGGAAAAGGCATTTGTTTGTGAGAAATGAAGGAAAAATTGCTTGCTTTCACTCAAAATCTTTTTTCTATCTGAGTACACATCTACCCAGCTAGATCACAGCTTTAGAAGGCCTGATCACTAGAAATAACCAAAAGGTAAAGAGGGATTTGTGCCACCCCAGTCTGTGACATAAGCTATCCAAGTACATCGTTTTTCTTCTTCCCAGGAGTCAAGACGAGGTAATTTCCTGGCCCCTGAGTCCATCTTAGAGGGCATATTAGAAGACTTGGGTGGAAAATAAGGCTTGAGCATTCTGTGACCATAGCCATCTGCTACCCTGGAAAGTGCATCTTGGCTTTGTTTTTCTATTTTTCCTCAGAAGCAGATTTAATAATGTGAATCAAAACTATGTGCCTACAATGCCTTTGTTATATGAATTGTATATAATTTTATGTAAATAGATAATGATTTCTTGTAACTTTTCCAGACATCACTACTTTTATTTTGCCCTCTTTTCTTCTATATTTATTTTCTTCTCTTCCCCAATTAAAACTTCCTGCAATTTTTCCATTCTCCTTTCCTTCTTCCTTCCTTCCTTCCTTCCTTCCTTCCTTTCTTTCTTTCTTTCTTTCTTTCTTTCTTTCTTTCTTTCTAACTTCATGATCGTCTTTAATGGTACCAAAGTATCTTTCTCCAAGCCAGACATTGTGATACCTGCTTGGTACTCAAGCACTTGGGAGGGTAAGGCAGGAGGATTGTCATGAGTCTGAGGCTAGCCTGGGCTTCATAGTGAATTCTAGGTCAGCCAGAAGTACACAGTGGGACTGTCTGAAACGCACAGCCTGAAGTATTTTTTCTTCAATGTGCAGAAATGACAAATGTTCATTCCCACTTAGAATAGTACAGCTACATTGTTTAGAGGAGAAACTGAGACCCGAGACCCCAGGTGGAAGGCCTCTGCATCTACCCCCGTCCCAGCCCACCTGCTACCTCACATGCCTTCCGTGTCCCTCTGCAGGTTTATTTTTCCCACACGACTCGGAGCTGAAAGCCAGTTCAGTGACTTTCTGGATTGACCCTGCACCACAGTCCACTCTCCTTTCAAACGGCTTGTACCTGCTGTTCCTCTCTCTACTGCTCCTATTCACACTTTGTTTTAAAGAACAAGCTCCATTTAGTGAATATCATATGCTAGGCTTTGTTGTCTGTACTAACTAACCATTTAACCAGTTAGTCTTTGTGATAACAACCCTATTGAGTACATACCACTCAGTATTTTGTGGACTACATTTGGGAAATCAAGGCTGAGAGGCTGCAAAGTTACATAACCTTCTCAGTATTATAAACTAGAGAAGAATAGGACTCAATAACTGAGAGACTGCTGTATCCATTCTAAGTGAGCTGATGATGCTGCTTCTTCCATATAGATTACACATGTACCTGGAGGCATACATGTGTGTGTGTGTGTGTGTGTGTGTGTGTGCACGCGCGCACGTGTGCATGAGTGTGAGTGTGCGTTTTGGAAGACATGCTTTTGCCTACATAACTCCCCAGACAGTTTCCTGGCCTTTTTATTCTTAGGGGCTATTTGTATTTTACCATGAAAGCTCCGTTTATCACTTGCCATTTCTTATCGGCTTGCAGTCTCTGAAAATTTGTTTCCCTTGGAAGATGGATGTAGACAGAGCTTTTGAGGTAAAGAAAGTATTCTGTTTCCAAATGCACCATTGCTGAGTGTTTTCTTGACAGACATGTATACACTGTCATTTGAGAGCTAGACCTTGCTCAAATCTGGCTTGTAGGCTTTTATTTCTTGGCTTGGGTACAGATTTGACTTTCATTATTTGTACTAAGAAACAGACTTTCTCTTGCAAAGAGATGCTCAAGTGAACACCAGAGTCTTGTCATCTGAAAGCAGCCATGTATTTATGCATTTGAAGCCTCATGAGTATGCTTGCTTGCTTTGTGTGTTTTCCCACATTTTATGTTAGATACTGACCGTATCCTCACTGCTATCCCAGAGTGAAGCAGTTTATCCGTCCGTATAGCAGAACTTCTGCCTTTTTTGTTTAAAGCTTGAGAGCAGGAATCCTAGGCATTGTTCAAGTTATATCAACTGCTTGGGCTATCACCACAGAGGACCAGCTGGATTAAACAATAGAAATTTCTTCTTTAGTAATCCAAGGTGGAAGTCTTGGCAAGGCTGATGCAACCTGAGTCTTATCTCCTGGACTTGTTCATGGTCATCTTCCCATCGTCTCTGTCTTCCATATGATCCTCCCCATTATGTGTCTTGTTTTCAAGTATTCCAGCAAAGGCATGTTGACATATCCAGTCGTATTGACTTAGACCCACCTCATTTAACCTAATTATGTCATTAAAGGTTATCTCCAAACATAACCTTGGATCCTGAGATTATGGCTCAGTCTACAAAGTTCTAAGAGACACTGCTTGGCATGCTTTGTGTCCTCTGTAGGCTTATGGATGTGCAAGTAGGTGAGGCCCCACCCACAAGAACAGCTGCAGCCCTTGCTTGCCTGCTTTGGACTCAGAAGAGGCAGCCAGCCCCCAGTTGTATGTTTTAGCAGAAGCAGAGGTTTTGCGGCTGTCCAGAAGGTTAAGCTAAGCTACAGCAAGAGACAACTTCTAAGCTACAAAGGGCCTCCTAAACTTTGTTGTGCAATATGGTTCTCTAAACAAGTAAGACACTTTCACATTACACACCAGAGACCAGGTTCTGGGAAGCGTCTCCTTGTGCATTCCAACAAGTCACATGCTCACAAGTATTCATAGTTGTTAACATTATTGATGGGGCTTCCCAGGAAAACAATCCTTACATTTTAATGAAAGAAACAAAGAATACAGTTCAGTAGATTTTTTTTTTGTTAATCATCCATGTGCCCTGAGGGATTGTTTCTGTCTTTTGTTTGTTTGTGTTTTACACTTAGTAAAACAAATGAATTTAGATTTAGCTACTGGACTTTTTTTACCTGAAAATCTCTTGAGAGTCAAAGCTCCAAGAATCAGTTACATATTCCTTTTCTGTTTTTTGTTTCCCACCTCAAATACATGTACATTTCTTATTGGATTAAAAAGCCAGTGAAATCACAGAGCAAAAAAAGTAGCAATATAAAAGTGCTCTTTCCAAACATGCTTAGCAAATGCTTTCTTATTTTAATCTTTCATTTTGATTTATTGAGTATTCAAAGTTGGTCCCAGAGATCCATCCCAACAACTCTAGCCTGAGGAGATAAATATCCGTGCTGACTTTTAGCTACATTTGGCAATCTATTCAGGTCTAGTTTTTACTGCACCCCTAAGGAAATAGGATCGCTGTGTATTCTAGGGAAAAAAAACACCCCTGTTCAAACAGTCCCTCCTTCTGAGGCCTCCAGAACACGCCGCTCAGGCACCTCGGTGCTTGGGAACAGAGGGGCTTTCTGTAGAGCTGGCGAGTTCATCCCCAGCAGCCGACTTGCTGTCTGTGTGGGGAATTCCTGCTCCTGGCCCAAACCCACAGGCCTCCTTGTGAAGGCCACAGCACACACACTCTTTCTTTTGCCTGGATAATGATCTCTGCCTTAGAGACTTGCACAGAAAAGGGAGAGAAGGGAAAGACAGAGGAAGGAAGGAGAGAGGGAAAAAGGGAGGAGGATTTCATCTACTTTCCTGCTGGCAAAAGTTGTTCTTTGTGAAACAGACTTAATTTTTTTTTCTATTTTGCCCCAGAAGCACATATAATAATGTGAAACAAAACTATGTGCCTACAAGCCCCTGACTTCTTGACTAGGAGCTAGTTATAGACAACATCCTTCATCCCAAAGTAGACAGCTACTCACCAAACTATATATGTCTCTAGGCTCGAGTGACCTGGAGTTCCCTGCTGACCCACTGACCAGAATTCTGGGTATAAAGGCTTGGCACTTTATATTTAAGTCAGCCACTCTGGACACAGTATAGATTCTAGAGGTATCAGTTTGTCACAGGGGACACTGGAGTCCTAGCTTTGAACAAGGTCACAGGCTCACATCTTTGTACTGCCTGAGACTTAAAAGTGAGGTCCCTTTACACTCCAGGTGAATAGTCTGGAAATCCTTATAGGTTGTGTGTGGGACTGACCAGGTTCCCTGGAGAAAATTAGTGGGAGTTTCGAGGCAGCTTCTGCTTCATGGTGTGAGGCAAACATATGGGGGAGCCAATGAAACCTGTGTCCTCTGCATCAATGGAGCATCCATGGGAGATTTTGAAAATTAAAGGTCTCTAAGTCTTGCCCTAGGAAAGTTTGGTTCATAAGGATTCTGAGATAGGGTCCTTAAAATGTTTTCCTTAAAAGTTCTATAAGTGGTCTGACTCCTGGGAAAATTGGAATCCATTCATTTTGAGAAGTTCTGTCTTCCTTCGTTGATCAGAGGAGCAGACTGGAAAGAGGAGCTCTGGAAAAGAAATTCTGTTTAGTTGAGAACAGCACTGTAGAACTTCTTTCTTTGTGGGATGAGCTACTCGTGTATCAATGGTGCCATCCAGTATAAGATACCTCCAAGTCGCCTCCAAGTTGATCATTTTTAAGTGGACCCTTTGTTTGGCTAAAGAGGGCCCAAGAGCAGAGGACCCTAGAAGAGGCGGAATGTGTAAAACAGACTTACACACTCTGCCACAGGGTAGCAGAGAACACGCCTACCTAGCCAGTACATAGTCTGTTGAGGAACCATCCTGTTGGCCATAGGCCTTCAGTGTTTTATATTTAAAACTTGCTCTTGTAATATAAGCTTCTTCGTCTACTGAGGAAGTTTCCTAGTCTGGCTAGGGTGGCCTGATAACATGAGTAAGTCCTGAGACCAGTTGTGCTATCTCTTTTTGACATGGTATGGTGTTAATAAAGATGAAACACAAGAATGACCCTTCTGTATCCTGGAGATAAGATGTGTTTGGGAGAGTGCACATCAAGCGCAAGGAAATCCTTCCAGTATCCACATGAACCCTTAGGACCTAAGGAAACTGGCAAGTTCCATGGTGTTAGTGTCTGAATATCCATGCATTAAATATGTTGAAAGCCATTCCTCAAGGTTATGGTAAACTTTCAAGATGCAACATTGAAAGGTGATTTGGTCATTACATAGAAGCCTCAAGCATTGGTTTTGTGTCTTGATAAAAGAAACCCTGGAGAAGCTCATCTCTTTCCTCCATGTTACTGCAAGAGGACAGGTGATGGTTAATGGGAGGCTGGTTTTCCTCAGGAACTGGATCTGCTGTCTCCTTGGTCTTGGACCTCTGAACGTTTAGACATAAATTTCTGTTGTTATAGGCCACCCATGTTTATTGTGTTTCTGTAATATGGCAGCCCAGAGAAACTGAGAGAAGATTTGGTTTTGAGATACAGGGTGTTACTGCAATAAGTATCTGCAAATGTTATATTCTACTTTTATAATTGGGTCATTGAGCAGTTATTGATGGTGTTGTAAAATTTACTGTAAATCCTTAAACTTATTTCTGCTGTAGCTTACATGTCAAAACAGCTGTAAAATACTAAAAAATTGTGTTTGCATTTGTATAGAAACCAAAGGAAGGGATCTTTAAAACAAGTTGCATAATTGTAAACTTTGAGCTGATTTAGCAACATATATATATATATGAATGAATGGTACCTGCACAGCTGTGGGCTAGTTTTGTACATATGGCTTGAAGACTTAGGCATTTTATTCTTACATTTTGATAGTTTCTTCACTGCTTCCTGCTGCCTGAGGCTTAGCCTTGAGACTATATCATAGCCAGTGGTGACTTTTAGGCATTGAAAAGTTCACTATTATGTTGCCACTTTTTAAAAAGTGACTCCTTTGTCACTGAAAACTTGTTGGCTCTTTGTATTCAGTTGATGTTTCAAGGAATGATAAGAAATAAGAACTGACAAGTGTTGTCGACCTGGCAAGGAGACAGCTTCTGCTGACAGCTTTGAGTAGTCTCTTAGAGTGCAAGAGTATGAGGAAGGCACAGCAAGTTCAGTGAGATGCTCTGGAGATAAACTGTTGTGTTTGAAATGTCCCTTTAGGTCTTGTGACAACTGTGTGGGTCCTGTACATAATCATCTTCAATCTTATATTCCTGCACATTCAGCCCATGGGATGTCAGTATAATAAGTGTCAGTCGGTGCGTTCTGCATTGAGCTGGTCCACCCAAAGCCATCAGTTTTCCCTTCCAAAGCTAAATTAGAAAGAGAATCTGCCTAAAAAGAATGTAATGCTGCTCTGTGGACATTATGGCAGCCAAAGGTTTTGCCAACATCATGAAGAAACAGCAACTCAACAGGAAATGTGCAGAGGATGGATGGCAGCAAATGTATTTCATGCTCCTTATTTTTTATTTCACAATAATAACATGGAATTGTAATATTTTCTTAGTATGAAAAGGTGATAAAAGAGCATACACCTGAATGCCACTGCATGGTGATATACAGTGGCTTCCAGATTTCTCATTGGATACACAATCACTTCTAAAAGGTCTTTACTTTTCCCACCAAGCTGGAAAATCTCTGAAATACTAGTTTCTTTACTTTAATCGGAGGCAACAGACATTTATGGACGATTGAAGAGGATTAATGAAGTCTTTCCTTACTTATGAGATGTAGGAACATGTGTGGAGCAAAGCAGTTCTCAGAGACCAGCTTTTTCCAAAGCCCTCAGGCTGAGCTACCCTGCACACTTTGTGTGCGAATCATTCTCAGATACCCCTGCTTTCCACCTTTCATTCTGTTCTAGTTTTAAGCAACATCATTTTTAACAATTTGTTTTGAAAATTTAAACAGCAGTGCTATAGACTCATGTGTGTGAATGCTTCCCCATAAGGAGTGGCACTATTAGGAGGAATGGCATTACTGGAGTAGGTGTGACTTTGTTGGAGAAAGTGTGTCACTGTAGGGGTGGGCTTTGATGTCTCCTGTGTTCAAGCTCCACCCAGTGTGACACACTCTTCTGCTGCCTTAGGATCAAGATGTAGAACTCTCAGCTCCTTCTCTAGCACCAAGTCTGCTTGCACACTGACATGCTTCCCACCATAATGATAATGGACTAAGCCTCTGAAACTGCAAGGCAGCCTCAATTAAACGTTTTCATTTATTCATGGTGTCTATTCACAGCCTTGAAACCCTAACTCCTACAGTGTGCTAATTTATAGTTCACACACAAGTATATCTGCTTTTTTCTCATTTGCCAGGACCTTCAAATAGGTTTACCAAATAGATATTTAAAAGAAGAGAACACTCCTTTTTGGTTACTGAAAGATACTGTTACCATGACTTCTGGAAGATATTCTTATATAATAGAGATCACAGCATATGACAAAGACTAGTCTCCCCCTTTTCCCATCCCAGTAAGATAATTTGGTTACAAAGTAATTAGGTATAATCTAGTAGTTTCATAGATGTCTAACTGTTCTTGGCTTCATGGGACCCTAAAAGAATTGGTGCATCTTCAGTGTACTTCATTTTGAAGGGCTGGTTTTGGTTTTGAGTTTATTTCTAAAAAGGAATGTAGAATGACTACACTGCCCTATCTTCACAGCCTGCTTAGGTGCAGCCAACCTTCTAACTCTGTAGATTTGTGTAGCTGATTTTCATGGACAATCAACTGTTTTTCAAATTCAAACTTGTACACTCTTTTCAGTCTTAGCCTACGTTCTGTCTGTTATGTCTATCATGTTATAGACAGACATTTAGAGGGGGAATGACCCAATTGTGAATCTGTCTACTGTTGCTGTGTTCTGTTCCTACTTGGAGTGCAGCTTTAATCTCCTGGTTTACTTTCTTGTCTATTCAGAAATCTAAAAATCTATGCTTTTACAGAATAGGCTGAGAAGGTAGTCTCTGACTTTTAAAAGGGACTTTCAGTAAAAATATTGACTCTAGGGATCTCTAAAAATCCCTGACACCTTTTTGAGACATTCATCTTTGAAGTCATTAAGGCAACTAGTCAAGGCTCCTCATAACTTCGCTAAACAGAAAAAAAGGACTTTAATAGCTATGGCAATAGATTTGCGCACAGGACTCTGAAGGGACAGTTAATAAATGGTTTACTTGTTTGAATCCAGTGTTTTAGTTATGCCGTGGAATCCAACAGAGAGGCCTAATTTATTCCATATGTTTACTTTGTCTTGTAGCCCCGTGCCATCCCTGTTATTATTTCGTTCTGTTCACTTTATAATGTTATTTCCCATGAGACCACATGGTTCCAGGAAGTAGCTGTACTTATTTGAGGGCAGGTAATTTCAGAAAACTGCCCCTTATATCCACTGATATTCTGTTTGTTGGTTCTCGCGAGACTAGACTTTCGGATTAAACCACAGAAAAGATACACATACAATGTAACTTCTAATGGTGATTGAGAAACTGAGACCTGCTCCTGGAATCCTGGAAATGGATGCCAAGTTCATGCTTATGCCTTTTCTCATGCATGGAACCATTGAATACAGGCTAAGACATAGGTGTGTCAGGAGTTTATTATTATATCTAGTAGTTTGTCTTCTCTTTTAACATTGTGGATAAATTCATTGGCCATATTTCAATTTATTATCTAACAGATAACATATATTTATTATATATCAGTGCCAAGTAAATCATAGATACAATCATAGATAATATATAAAATATTATATATAAAATCCAAGATTTCTGTTTCATAGAACAATGGTTATATATACATACATATCACATATGTGCACATATATAAACACATAGAAGTATATGCATACATCTGTAATTACATAGAAGAACAAACTGTCTAACTGTATTTGTAAATTGAAGCCAATAAAACAAAATAATTTAGCTAAGTTACTGATGAGGGATGGGCTCACAGTATAGGAAGCAGCTAAGGAGTAGATTCAGTCATTGGTGGGCATGGGACAAGCATCAACATTTCTGTGGTGTTCATTTGATAATGCAGACATATTTTATACTAGAACAAACATCTAAAGGGAATATATGAGGAAAGCAAAGAAAACATTGAACTTATTAATGTGATGTTTAAGGATCTGGGATTTCACAAAATTTCTCACAGGATTAAAAAGCAGAATCTGTTACTCAAGAAATATTCTCATGTACCCCTGAGTTATTCAAGGGCTGAGCAGCTTCTCGATGTTAGCACAAAACATAAAACACATAACATTTCCAACAAAAGAGCAGCAAAGCAAACAGCAGGGTGCAGAGGCATTGTCTCTGTGCTGACTCTAGGGCTCTGTAAAATCGGAGTCAATTGACCTCCCTTCCTAGGTAAGTTTACAAATTAGCAACCCCTTTTAGAAATCTCAAATTTTCACAAAAATATAATCTAAGCAGTGAATGAAAAGAGGCCTCACATTTAAGGCTGCCTGTCTAAGTACTTAGGCAGCTTCAAAGCACGGATGAGCTCTTTCTGGGATTAATGTATGAAGGGACAGCTCCACTGCCCTATTTCTGGTCAGCTTTAAACTTCCTCATTGGCTGTGACATGCCATGGATCTCATCCTGTGGCACACCATCTGCCCACGGTTTACTCAAACCATGTGTCCTTGTTGACAATGTTTACTCCACCACACTTTCTACTTTCTGCCTCCTTATAAGTCCTCATAGCTCTGCTCTGGTCAGCTAGGTTCATGAACAGTTCCTTCTCTGTATTCATGGTCACTCTGCTGTTCTCTATAGCAGAGATCATACTGTACACATATGTATTGAGTTTTCATGTACTTTGGATAAAGTCATTTTGACAGAGTGCTTTTCTACAAAGCAAAATGATTTGCTCACTATTTTGTTTATCTGGCATTTAGCAAGATGCTCAGCACATATTTTTAAATTAATGTATGAATAGGATTGCTGCAATACTAATGGCCAAATTTAGTGTCTCTTGGCTATTACCTAATCAAACAAGAGCCTTTCAGCTCTCTAAGGACCTCCCCACGGGTTTTGAAAACCATTCAGTCCTGATCATTGTTAGCTCCCTGACAGATATCCTCTTTGTTATCTTTTCAATAACTTCAGTGCCCATGGCAAAGTCAAAAGAGTAGCACAATGCCTCCATGATGATCTTGAAGCTGTAGATCCTGAAGCTCTGCCTCCATGATGATCTTGAAGCTGTAGATCCTGAAGCTCTGCCTCCATGACGGTCTGGAAGCTGTAGATCCTGAAGCTCTGCCTCCATGATGGTCTTGAAGCTG
>JADRCH010000145.1:720198-747256 GCA_019843965.1 Rhynchomys soricoides | reverse complement strand
GAAGCTGTAGATCCTGAAGCTCTGCCTCCATGATGGTCTTGAAGCTGTAGATCCTGAAGCTCTTGCCTCACACACAGCTTGACCTATATTCTGCTCAGTCAAACTGTCTCCTTGCAACGTTCTTTCCTGTTTGTGTTTCAACAGCATCATCAATTGTTCTTATTTCTTCCATTCTTCAGGAGAAATAATGTAACTCTTGCTATGACAAAAGGTTTTATATTCTGCCCAAGTATGTTGGTGAACTCTCAGGGGGTTACTCTTAGTTCATAGCTGTCTACAAAGTCCCATCAGTGACAGGCATATGTGCTGAAAACACTTGTGGGCCCAACTCCATGATCTCTTATGCCACTAAGTTTTCATATTGTTCATATTGAGTAATGGTGGATTCAGTCAATTTTGAGGAAATTTTCACAGTTCCTGATTTAGTTGATTTCTGATTTTGTTGTGAGAAGAGGAAAACATAATAAAGTTAAAAGCGTATGTGATGGAATCCTTTCTCCAGTGTTTCCTAGCCCCAGCATTGACACCATGGAAATGCTACATTATTTAGCACCTATTGGCCTCCATTTGACTAAGGGTTCAACATTGATGTTTGAACTTTTGCCTGATGTATAGGAAGTGTGTGTAGCACAAATTGGACCCTTGTTGCCCTGTGACAATATCAAAACTCATTTCATTGTTGAAATTCTTGGAAAATATGTCCCCAAATTCCCATAAGTCCTATTTTGGCTCTTTGTTTTTTCTTCCTCTTTTATTAATGTAACTATCTTTCATGTCCTTCTTAAGTCAAATAAGGTACATGACTCAATCTATGGTCAAACAGCTGTTGTACAGGAATTTTTATTAGATTTAATGCCTCTTTATGCAATGGCTTTGGATACTTGTGGCCTTGGTATGCCCAATATCAAATAAATATTAAAACCACAGTCTGCTCTTATTCTTCAGTACCTCTTGAGTTGGGATAAGTTTGTTAGCTAAGCAAGGTGATGATTAGAGAATTCCTGTCATCCATAACTCAACAAAGCCAGTGAGAGAACCTACAGGCAAATCATGGGAAAGTATGTTCCCCACTTTGGGCATCTTTATCATACCTTAGCATTAGCCTAAAAACTTCAGGATTGGGGGCACAGCAAGACATCACTTGGGTTGGAGAAACATACTGAATTATTATTAGGTTGATTTAGTTTTGAGGGAAATGGGTATCTCTTGATTGTTTATGGAGAGACTGAGATTCTGTGCAAAATAGCTTATTGGATAGCTTAGTAGATAGCTTATTGTTTAGAAACCTATGGCTGTGACCTATAAATATGGTTGAGTTTCGAGATTTTAATAGAGGAGTTAATGTCTTTTTTATAATTTAAATATTCGGAATTACAACATTTACTTCAGATGAGATGACTTATAAGGTCAAATTTTTGAATTATTTAAATGAAATAATTTTTCTAAAATTTTGTAGAAGTTAGTTTTCAAAAACTCCTTAAATATAGTCTAACACTGAAAGTTCTATATCTGCTAATAACAGAAAAATACAGATCAATCCTTTATAAATGTAATATTTCTACATACAACCTTAGATTTATCTAAATATCTCTAACACTACACACACATGGTAATGCATTATGGGCAAGCAGGCTTTTTCTGTAGAAATAAAGAGTTGGTTTAGTTTTTATATCAGTTACTTTCTTGTCACTGTAAAAGATTGCCTGACAATAGTAACGTAAGGGAGGAAGGACACAGCTGTAGGTTGATCCATGATTGCAAGAGTATGTACCTGGAATTCTTACCTGATTCCTCCTTGTATCTTGCTAAAGAACAGGACATGAGGCCTAGCTATGAACTCTATGGTTCATATCCTTGAGATCCATTTCTTCCAAATAAACTCACCTTCCAAAGTTCCACAGCCTTCCAAAAGAGCACCACCAGCTAAAGACCAAGTAATGATACATTTTACATCCAAAGCATAACAATATTCAAGTATCAACTAGTAATATTTACATTAATAAAATAAGAACAATTATATAATAATATAGATAGATACAGAAAAAGCACTCATAAATATTCAATTTGCATTCATTGTAAAAACTGATAATGTATCATGATATACTAGTTATCATTAATTTTCACCTATAGACAGTCTATAGTCACTGGAGAAGTGAGTTTCCTTTGAAAAATTGATCACCTAGATCATATTGGCCTGTGGAGGCATATTGTGGGAGATTGTCTTTATATATATATATAAATATATATATATATATATATATATATATATATATATATATATATTTGGATATTTTCTTTATTTACATTTCAAATGTTATCCTCTTTTCTGGTTTTTCCCCTAACAGAAACCCCTTATCCTATCCCCCCTCCCCTTGCTTCCAATTTTGTTGAGTATAAGCTTTTGTAGTAGAACCTAATGATTTTTTGAATTTCCATGGTTTCTGTTGTTATGTCTCCCTTTTCATTTTTGATTTTATTAATTTGGATACTGTCTCTGTGCCCTCTGGTTAGTCTGGCTAAGGGTTTATCTATCTTGTTGATTTGCTCAAAGAGCCAGCTCCTGGTTTTGTTGATTCACTGTATAGTTCTTTTTGTTTCTATTTAGTTGATTTCAGCCCCGAGTTTGATTATCTACTGCTTTCTACTCCTCTTGGGTATATTTGCTTCTTTTTGTTCTAGAGCTTTCAGGTGTGCTGTCAAGCTGCTAGTGTAAACTCTTTTTGGAAGCACATAGAACTATGAGTTTTCCTTTTAGCATTGCTTTCATTGTGTCCTATAAATTTTGGTATGATGTGTCTTCATTTTCATTAAATTCTAAAAGTCTTTAATTTCTTTCTTTATTTCTTCCTTGACCAAGTTATCATTGAGTAGAGCGTTGTTCAGCTTCCATGTGTCTGTGTGCTTTCTGTTGTTTTTGTTGTTACTGAAGACAAACCTTAGTCCATGGTGATCTGATAGGATGCATGAGATTATTTCAATTTTCTTGTATCTGTTGAAGCCTGTTTTGTGACCAACTGTATGTTCAATTTTGAAGAAGGTACCATGAAGTGCTAAGAAGAAGGTATATTCTTTTGCTTTAGGATGAAATGTTCTATATATCTTTGTTAGATCCATTTGATTCATCATTTCTGTTAGTTTCATGTGTCTGTCAAATTTCTGTTTCCATGATCTGTCCTTTGCTGAGAGTGGGGTATTGAAGTCTCCCACTATTATTGTGTTGGGTGCGATGTGTGCTTTGAGGTTCAGAATTGAGAATTTATCTTGGTAGATTTTTCTTTGACTAGTATGAAGTGTCTTTCCTTATCTTTTTTGATAACTTTTGTTGCTTTAAAGGTGATTTTATTTGATATTAGAATGGCTACTCCAGCTTGTTTCTTGGGACCATTTGCTTGGAAAATTGTTTTCTAGCTTTTTAATCTGAGGTAGTGTCTGTCTTTGTGACAGAGGTATGTTTCCTGTTTCAGCAAAATGCTGGGTCCTGTTTGTTTATCCAGTCTGTTAGTCTATGTCTTTTTATTGGGGAATTGAATCCATTGATGTTAAGAGATTAAAGTTATTATTTTTGTTGTTAGAGGTGGAATTACTTTTGTGTGACTTCCTTTGAGTTTGTTGAAAGATTACTTTCTTGCTTTTTCTAGGGTGTAGTTTCCCTCTTTGTGTGGGTGTTTTCCATCTATTATCCTTTGTAGGGCTGGATTTGTAGAAAGATATTGTGTAAATTTGGTCTTGTCATGGAATGTCTTATTTTCTCCATCTATGGTAATTGAGAGTTTTGCTGGGTATAGTAGCCTGGGCTGGAATTTGTGTTCGCTTAAGGTCTATATGAAGTCTGTCCAGGATCTTCTAGCTTTCATAGTATCTGGTGAGAAGTCTGGTATAATTCTGATAGGTCTGTCTTTATATGTTACTTGACCTTTTTCCTATACTGATTTTGATATTTTTTCATTGTTTAGTGTATTTGGTATTTTGATTATTATGTGATCGGAGGAATTTCTTTTCTGGTCCAGTCTATTTGGAATTTTATAGACTTCTTGTATGTTCATGGGCATCTCTTTTGTTAGGTTAGGGAAGTTTTCTCCTATAATTTTGTTGAAGATATTTACTGGCTCTTTAAGTTGGGAATGTTCACTCTCTTCTATACCTATTATCCTTAGATTCCATCTTCTCATTGTGTCCTGGATTTCCTGGATCTTTGGGGTTAAGACCATTTTGCTTTTTGCATTTTCCTTGACTATTGTGTCAATGTTTCTTATGGTATCTTCTACATCTGAGATTCTCTCTTCTATCTCTTGTATTCTATTGGTGATACTTGCATCTATGACTGCTGATCTCTTTCTAGGTTTTCTAACCCAGGGTTGTCTCTCTTTGTGATTTCTTTATTGTTTCTATTTCCATTTTTAGATCCTGGATAGTTTAGTTCATTTCCTTCTTTCTCCTGCTTGATTGTGTTTTCCTGTACTTCTTTAGGGGATTTTTGTGTTTCCTCTTTAAGGGCTTCTACCTGTTTACCTGTGTTCTCTTGTATTTCTTTAAGGGAGTTATTTATGTCCTTCTTAATGTCCTCTATCATCATCATGAGAAGTGATTTTATATCAGAGTCTTGCTTTGCTGGTGTGTGCTCGCTGTGGTGGGAGAACTGATGACAAGTAGCCTTGGTTTCTGTTGTTTGTGTTCTGATGCTTGCCTCCCACCGTCTGCTTATCTCCAGTGCTACCTACCTTCAATATATCTGATTCAAGCCTATTCTTTCTGTGATCCTGGTTGTGTCAGAACTCCTCAGAATCTAGCTGTCTCTATGATCCTGTGATTCTGAGATCCTGTGATCCTGAGATCCTGGATGTGTCAGAGCTCCTGGGAGTCAATCTGCCTCTGGGACTCTGAGATCCTGGTGTGACCAAGCTCCTGGGATCCTGGGATCTTGTGATCCTGGGAGTGTTAGAGCACCTGGGATTGGAGCTCCCCTTGGGTGTTATGAGACTTGCTGTGGAGTTGGTGCCCAAGGTCTGTGTATCCCGCTGGTCCCAGTTTCTTCCAGTGTTGAGGAAGATGTTGTGTCCTCCTCATCTCTGATCCTATCTTGATTGTTAATTGATGTTGGAGGGCCAAGGCCCTTATAGTGGCACCATTTCTAAGTAGATGATCCTGGACTACATAAGAAAGCTAGTTAAGCAGAAGTTAAACAATATCCCTTTAGATTTGAGTTCCTGTTCTACACTCCCTCAGTGATGTACCTATAACATGAAATAATCCCTGTTCTCTCCTAATTTCTTTTGTTTAGCATGTTTTATCACATCAACAGAAAATAAACTAGAATATAAGATTAAAAAGGAACTTCTTTAATCTATAAAAAAATACCAATTTGGGAGTCAGTCTCTGGAGCAAGATCTAGGACAGCCACGCTTATGCAGTAAAACAGTTGGAAAAAATGAAGCTAGGGATAATGTAATAGAACAAGAGGGGGGGCAATTTTCCAGCTCCTGCAATTGGCTGAACTTGACAGCTTCAGCCATGTGTCTCTGGCTTTATATTCAAGAGAAGAAGGAGACTACTGGGATAATTGATGCTGGATAGCTAGAGCTAAGAAATTAGTGTTGATTAAGAAGAGACCAGCATCACTGAGGTGAAATTTTCTGGAAAGTGTTTTCTGAGAGCACAAAGAAGCTGTGTTCCAAAGATAGACAAGGTTGTACCTCATGCTGCTCTACTTGTTAATGTGTAAGAATCACCCAGGTAGTGCTGGCTTTGAAGGCATGAAGGGCTCATGAAGAACAGCTGAGGCTTGGCACTGCGAGAGGCCATGGAAGGCCGTTGGGAAAATTCAGCCTCAGTTGTAGTTGATGGCCCAGGACTGATGGGGTCATACGAAGGAGTTGAGGCTTGGAACCATGAAGAGGGCCTATGAAGGGCTATTGGTGAAGCCTAGTTGCAAAGGAAGACCCCAGCATATTGGAGATGCCAGTACCATGGATGACTACCAAGAACAGCAGTGGCAATGGAGTGGATCAATCTGAACATAGATGTCTACAGAGGGCAGAGCTGGAGAAGTGACACCAGCCCTTTGGAGGAGCACAAAAGATCATGTGTGGGTCACAACAAGAAGCTGTGAAGCTGAAGTTTACTTGGGGACCCCAAGATGTTAAAGTTGCCAGAGCCAGGAAAGCTGCTAACAAGGAGTAGTAGAACCAGCCCAGAAGAAAGACTTTTGTTGCAGTCAACAAAGATGAAAAAGGAGTTGAAGATCTGAAGACTACTTTGCCATAAGACATGGAGCTGCATGGTTTAGAGTTTGCCCAGATGATTTCCTGTCTTGCTCTGGGGATTAAGTGATTGGAGGAATCTCAGAAGAGACCTTGAACTTTGGACTTTTCACACTGTTGAGACTGCTATAGACTATGGGGACTTTTGAAGTTGGACTAAATATATTTTGCATTATGCTATGTTTAGGTATGACCCCCATAGACTCATGTTTGAACAAGCCTATGGGACAAGGGAGTGGAATGTGATAGTTTGCATTTGCTCATCCCTAGGAATGGCCCTATTAGAAAGTGTGGCATTGTTGAAGGAAGTTGTTTCACTCTGGAAGTTGGCTTGGAGATCTTCCTCCTAGCTGCCTGAGGATGCCCAGTCTGTTTCTGGCTTCCTTTGTTTGAAGATGTAGAACCCTCAGCTTTTCTTGCACCATGACTGCCTGGATGCTGCTATGCTTCTGCCTTGATGACAATGGACTGAACCTCTGAACCTGTAAGCAAGCCCCAATTAAATGTTGTCTTTTATGAGACTTTCATTGGTCATGGTGTCTGTCCACAGCAGTAAAACCCTAACTAAGACACTGGGAATAATTTTATGTGAAGTTATACTGCTCTTTTTGAATACAACAAAAAGATGCTTCACCATACTACAAGGACTTGTGGTCAACTTTGTTCACAGCAGCTTTATTCCTAACAGCCAGAAACTGGAAACAACATAGATGTCCCTCAACTGAAGAACTGATACTGAAAATGTGGTTCATTCACACAATGGAATAATATCCATGAATTTTACAGGATGGAACTAGAAAATACCAACCTGAGTGAGGTAACTCAGACCCAAAAGGAGCTGCACGGTATGTACTCACTTATAAATGGATATTAGCAATAAAGTACTGGACACCCATACCACACTCCACAGACCCAAAAAGCTAATCAAGAAGGAAAACCCAAGCAAGGATGCTTGAATGTCCTTTAGAAGTGTTTGGAAATGATAATAGTCATAGAAGAATATGTGAGGACAGAATTAGGGGAGAGGGGATGGGGGGAGAATGAGGGGATCAGCATCAAGTATGAGGTGAGACATGAGAAATGGCCAGAGGGCCCGAAAAATGAATAGAAGTCTGCATGTTATGGGGGTATGTGGGAAACATCTCTAGGACCTGCCAAAGATGTGGTTTGGAGGAGGGCTCCAGGAGTCTATGGAGGTAAACTGAGCTGAGACTCCTATTAGTGAAAATATGGAACCGGAAGAAGCACCTTCTATAGCCACGTAGGACCTGTAATAAGGGATATGGACACTAAGCCACCCACAAAACTTTTGGTCCAGAATTTGTCCTGTCTGCAAGAAATGTAGTTGGAGAGGGTGCACCTAACCCTGCAATTACTTGATGTATCAGGGTGAGGGGATACCCAGTGGTGGCCTCCAACCTGTCAGAGGAGAAGAGGGTATGGGGGGAGGGACTGTGTGAGGGGAAGATGGGGTGGGAGGCAGAGATCCAGATATAAAGTGAATAAATAAATAAATGAATGAAAAATAAAGATGAATATACAACTCTGTAAACAAAAGAAAACAAATACCAATTTGGAAAACATTACACCTCATTTGGTTCTGAGTAGTGAAATATTGGTTTCCTTCTATAAATACTGAGAGTGAAGAGTATATATCTACCATTGTTTATTCAAATTAAGTATACAACTAGATATTATAATCAATGTAGTGAGGTAAGATATACTTAAAAAAGAATAATGATTGGAAATAAAATGGAATTATTCATTTGCAGCAACACTTTGGAAAAAGTGACTGCAAGGCCTCATGCAGCTCTCCATTATGATCTGGGTGTTATCTGACCCCCTAAAGTCATAAAGTAGGACATGCACAGCAGCAATCCATTATCAAATAGAAGTGGGATATATTATATCAGATCTGAGCAGGTCCTCAGAGCACAAAAAATTACACGAAGACGTTACCCCAATGCCTATGGTTTCTACTCTCATTACAATGTCATCTGCTGCCAAACATATACACATAGCCTCGTGTAGTGTACTCTACAATCAGTTGACTGAGGAATAAAGAACTAGGGCCTGACTTACAGATGGTTCTGCACATTCTGCAGGCACCATCCAGAAGTGGATAGCTGCAGAGTTTCAATCAGAAACATACCTGTGAAGGGAAATCTTTCACAGTGGGCAGAACTTTAGGCAATCACAATGGCTGTACATTTTGTTTGGAAGGAGAAATGCATAGATGTATGATCATTTACTGATTCCTTGGCTATGACCAATGGATTGGTTGTATAGTCTGGGACTTGGAGAAAGTATGATTGGAAAATTGGTGAGAAAGAAATCTTCAGAAGACGTATGTGGCTAGATCTTTCCAAATGGGGGAAGGATGGAAGATTCTTATGATAGTTTGAAGGAAAATGGTCTTCACAGGCCCATAGGTGTGGCTTTGTCGGATGTGCATCACTAAGGGATGGGCTCTCAGGTCTCAGATGGTCAACTCAGGCCTAGAGTGGTCAGTTGTTATTCCTGCTGTCTGCTGATCCAAATGTAGCATCTCTTTCTCTAGTACCATGTCTTGCATGCTGCCATGACCATAATGGACTAAACCTCTGGAGCTGTAAGGATAACACTTTGTCCTTACTGGAGTAAATATTTATTCTGGTTATACCTTTGTGTTTCCTGCATGTAATGCTTCTGCCAAAACCATTATCTATGGACTTACAGAATGCCTTATCTACTGTCATGGTATTCTACACAGTATGATCAAGGAACTCACTTCACAGAGAAGTTTGACATTGGGCTCATGATTATAGAATTTGCTAGTTTTTATCATGCTCTCCACTACCCTGAAACAGCTGGTCTGATAGAAAATAAAATGGAATGGTCATTTGAAGATATAGTTACAGAATCAATTAGGTGAAAGAAGCCTGGAGGACTGAGACATATTCTCCAGAAAGTCATATATGCTTTGAATCAGCTTTCAATGTACAGTATGATTTCTCCCATAGTCGGAATCCATGGGTCCAGGAATCAAGGAGTGGAAAGGGGAAAAGTTTCATGTTCCACTCATTCTCACTTGTAGTGACTCATTAGGAAATTTTCTGGGTTTGTTCCTATAATCTTAGATGCTGCTGACTAGCAGTTTTGGTTCCAAATTGAAGAACACTACTTCCAGGAGCCACAACATTCAACTGAACTGGAAGATATCCCGCTGGTCACACTAGGCTTTTGATACCCTTAGACAAACCAAGAAAGGAATAACAGTGTTAGGAGTGGTAATTGATCCAAATTACCATGGGGGAATTTGACTGCTTCTTAAGAATGGAGGTAAGAAATATTATGTCTGGAAGGCAGAAGATACTGTAGGGCATCTTTTTGTGCTACCATGTTCTGTAATTAATGCAGGATGACAAAGTGAACAGACTTGGCAGGAATGGGGATATGGGTCATTCTCTATAAAAAAACAAAAAAATTGAGACCTACTGATGAGCTTGATGTGGGTGGGGGAAATACAGAATGGGTAGTAGAGGGAGGTAGTGATAAGTACTAGCTAAGGACTTGCAGAAAATATAATTAAAATTAAGGCTAGAAACATCAGTGTTTACCTTATATTTTATTAAGAATGGGTTTGTAAGTAAATTTGTGTCTTCTTTCCTTAATTTCTTTATCACATGATATAACATCAATTAAGAGAATATTAATAGTTATAATATTTAAGTGGGAGGTACTAAAAGAATACCCCTCAAGGGACATTGCCACCTATTCTAAATTTATAATTCATTTGTAGTTGTATGTAGTATTGTTAGGCGTAATTATGACCTGGTTAAATAAACAATGCATTTGGGATTCACATGGGATAGTTGTGCTGTTTGGGTATTATAATACCTGGTGATTGTTTTTATCTGGAAGTTAACCAAAACATAAGGGTATATGACTCTGCGTCAAACTGACAGGGGGTGGAATTGTGATGGCCAGTCTTGCTTGTCAATTCAAATACATCTGGAATTACCTAAAACACAAAAATGGAGTGTCACACCTTGAGGGATTTTTGCTTAGTTTGAAGTGGGAAGATCCAGATCTTTTAGGTAAGAAGACACACTTTCAATCCAGATCTTTTGAGCCAAAAAAACCAACCTCTAATCACACCATGCCTTCTGCTGGAAGCCTATACAAGGACATGAAGAAGGAAGTTTTGCTCTTTGCCTGTTTTCTCTAGCATCATTAGCAATTCTGTTCCTTCCCTGCCACCAGAGCCTACTACTTCAGGATTCCAGTATATTGTGACACATCTGGCCTCGTGGACTGAAAAACTATGGAATTTTTGGATATTCTGCTCACTAGCAGCCACAGTTGGATTATCTGAACCACAGACTTTACGTCTTTCTAATGCATCCTCTTCTGTGGATAAAATTGCTAATATTCTTGTCCTGGTCTTTTTACTATTCTGTTTCTCTTGGGAAGTAGAATGGTTGTTTTGAAGCAATTGTGTGTTCAGATTTTTGAGTTCTCTTACTCTAGAAAACCCTGACTAATATATTAGTCTTTTAGTAGGTGAAGATTTTTAGTAAGAAAAGAGAAGTTTTAAGTTAAAAAGGAAACCTATGTACAGACATACATACATATATACTCATACAGAGCAGGATTTCATCTAAGTTAATCCGAAAGAGAAATTTGATTTATTTATACATTTGTTTTTATATTTATTTATTTATTTATTTATTTATTTATTTTATGTATATGAGTGATCTATCTGCATGTAAACCTGCAAGCTAGAGGAGGGCATCAGATCCCCGTACAGATGATTGTGAGCCACCATGTGGTTGCTGGGAATTGAACTCAGGATCTCTGGAAGAGCAGACAGTGCTCTTAATCACTAAGCCATCTCTCCAACCTGAAATTGTTTTTTGGTTTGTTTGTTTGTTTGTTTTTTAAAAAAATCAACTACATGTATATAAAAGAGATGAACACAGAAATTTTACTAAGGAATCCAAAAGTGGCATGAGAGTTTGCAAAACCCTGAGTGCAGAAATTGTAAAAAGAGAAGAAGAAACCATGGTTCTGTGCCATTAGCACATGGCTAGAATTAAAGAGGATAATGGGGGCTCAAAGTGGTACCAGCACTTTGCAAAGCAATTTGAAAGCTTCTTATGAGATCAATGTACAGTTACTTCAAAACAACCATTGTACATCTCAAGAGAAATGAACAAATTAAAAAGTCCAGAATAAGAATATGCTTAGTAATTTTATCCATAAGAGTAAAAATAAAATAAAATAAAATAAAATAAAATAAAATATTGGAAAGCAAGATGTTTACCTAAGGAAAATGAATAAAAAATTATTAGTCATAAAATAAAACTTCAAAGACATACTGATGAAGTCAGACCTTAAATAAGATATACTTCATGATTCCACTTATAACAACTCTGAGAATTAATTTTTGTGGTAGCTGTAAAATGATTGTCCATTTCTAGGTAGTGTCACGTAGTATGTAACTTCAGGTAGAATATGTTGTGATGCTGAGGGAAGACATGCTCAGATTTGTGCACTTATCGAAACTTCAGATTGTAGTCTGAAAATTATTGGATCAACTTCGTGTCCATTTTACTTCAGTTAAGTAAGATGCAGTGTTAGAAATCTAACTTTACTAAATTGGGGTTTTCTGATTGTTTGTTCGTAGGTTGGTTGGTTGGTATTGAAGAATTGGAGAGAACTTTTGGAGGTCTCAGGCTTTGGGAAAGGAAGCAGTATCAGATATTGGTAACAAGGATGCTTGTGGTCCTCTTTCTCCTAAAGCCTCAGAGGACCTTCAGGACTTTCAGGTTCAAAGTAAATAGCCAGACGGTGGCAGGTTGAAAGTTCCAATTTAATGTTTTGTTTTGTTTTGTTTTAATCTCTCCTTCCTCTTTTGGTGAACAATGAAGAGTCTAGAAATGCCAGCAGTAATTTTAATCAGACATAAGTAGAAACCAGGAGATGTTATCTTTCTCATTTTTATACTTCTAAAAGGCATTGGATTTCCCAAAGTTTCCTATCAGATTCAAGGTCTGTGAATGTCTAGCCAGCATCCACCCTGCTGCTCCTTTTCCATTTAACATTTTTTTCTCCAGTGTGACTCCTGAGAAGGCTAGGCTGATTCCATAACAGGCTTCAAACTGGCAGTCAAGGAGACTAGGCCTAAATCTCTGTTTCCATTCCAAGAACTGAGCAATTCCAGGCAAGTCCAGGCCTCGGAAGCTGCCCTGCCACCTGGGCTGAGGCAAAGACAATGGGTCAGCAGCAGTTTGTAGACTTCCTCAGCTACTTCCTTAAGTAACAGTTTCCAGACCTCCCCAGAAAGTTTCCAGCCCTCACACCCTGGTAATGGAATGTCTGTAGAGATGGACCCAGATGAACATAGAGGTCACCTACCTTGGAATTCCCTAATGCGCTTTAAATCAGACCTCCAAGCTCCCTTGGGTGTCTCTCTATTCTGACAATGGGAGACCCCAGCATGCTGGACTTCTGCAGAATAAAACACTCTTTGCATTTACATACTATTTGAGTCTGAGTATCATTCTTCAGTGAATCATGGACCCTTACACTCCAAGTACCATGTTTGTCAAAGCCACTTATCTTAAGGTAAGATTTATTTTGTTTACCGTCATGCCTCCTTACCAAAGAACAAACCAAGCATCTTTTAGTACTCAGTTACTCCTTTCTCCATTTACTTAATCACCCTCAGCTATGTGCTCAGTCGGCACAGGTTCAGATCTCAGGACATTCTCCTGGACGACTCCCTTTCTTACACAGGGTTGACTGTTCTTCACATTACCATCACATTGCAGTGTACTGGCTGCCTTCATGCATCCTGAGAACTGACTCAGAGTTTGTTGTTGGAAAAGCGTAGTGTAAGTACCCATCCAGTTTTCATTGAGAAAATACAAGAGAAAGGAAGAAGAAAATGGGAAATTTAAAGGGAGAGAGGAGAGGGAGAAGGAAAGAAATTCCTTTCCTTTTTTGGTATATGATTTAGACTTGAAGACATACAACAGGAAATATTTACATACTTACTGTGGCTCTAGGAATTCTCAGAGCAGTACTTGGTACCTAGCTTTCCCCTCCCTTTGTTTGCTGTCCTTCCTGCTCCTGCTCCTGTTTTGCTCTAAGCAAGTTGTTTGCATTCTGGGTTGTGGAGAAGAGTGGCACAGGGGCTGGGAGGGGTCAGAGGGTGAGGCTCAGTGAAAAATGTCTGAGTCACCCTGTGGCAGATGAAGCTGGAGTGTGCCTGGTATGTCTTCTTGATGCCTGTCCAAGGCAAAGGTAGACAGTTGCCTGACAGACAGGCCTAGTCCCAACAGGTTACAGTGAATGGCATCACCCTGAACACCAGGTAATCCCTCTTCACAAGTTACTTTTCAGCTTGAATGAGTCATATTTCACTTTCTTTTCTGGCTTGATGACTTGGTAGGCAAGTAGGTGGGGACAAGTTTTTCTCTGATGATATAGAGTCTGATAATACATAACTTGTCCCACCCTTTGCTGCCCCACATGACTCCTTCAGGATCTGGTGTGGGTAGTCACAGATCCCTTAGGAGCCAAAAGCAGACAGCTTATGTAGAGAATGGTGCTTGAGTGAGTCCATTTGTTATGTAAGGAGGCATCTGCCTTTTCCATCTGTGTTTTGCTCCTGACGTTACAAAGTCAAAAGCTTATGTCCTCATGACCTAGGAGAAGACAGAGAAGAAACATTTGAGTACTAATATGTCCCTTGAGCTTTGACTGAACATTTTTTGCTCTTTCATCAGAAAATTAAGAGGTACCTAAGCCATTGACCACATTGACCACAGGCACTCTTAAAGCATTTTCTATTTTTCTTGTGGTTTTAGAAACAAGATACTTAGCAAGAATTTAGTTTTGACTTGTTCCTTGTAACTGTCTTTTCATTTTTAGAACACTTGTAAATATTATTTAAAGATAAAAAAGCTATTTTACTCTATGCAAGTGAGGAGATATGACTCTAAAGGCCACATCAAAGACCACTGCATATGGTCAGGATATGGCCATTCTGCTATAGTTTCTGTGAATATGGATATCTTCACATTACCATCAACTCTGAGACTGATAATCATTATCAACTTGATTGGATTTAGAATCACTAAAGAAACATACTTCTGAATGTTAGCATTGGGGTCAAATGTAAAGAACCTTAGTGTGACCCTAGGAGGGGATAGGAGAATGTTGGATACACACAATTGGTGGTGAGGGCCATTGGTTCTTAAGCTGCAGAGGCACATGCTCATAGAGTGGGATGTATCTGTAGATCTGAGGATGGAAAAAAGATGTGAGTAACAAGGAGTTGTAAAAGCTGGTGTCTGCATGTTACTCTGAGGCCGGTTTTATGGTGCTTGAAGCTTTTAGGGAGGTCGGAAGGCTGTGAAGACACATCTTGTCCTCCTTCATTCACTAGGTCCTACCAGTAAGTGTTACCCTTTTAAGTCCTGTCTGCATGGAGGACCCCACCACCTCTACTGGTCCTTCTTGCTTACAGTCATATTTCTAGGTGGTGACGATGTCTCAGTCTTTAATAGTCTATTTTAAGTTAGGGTCTTCTGACTCTCCTTACTCTCAATTTATGAAAGATGGTGTGAGTTAGAGCGGAGAGGACATGTTCGGGGCATAAGAGCACTTGCTGAATAAGCACGAACCTGGGTTCAGATTCCAGTACCCGTGTAAAAAGGCCAGGCATGTAGCCCAACAACAATGAGAGGAGGATACATAAGAATTGCTGGGACTTACTGGTCTCTAGTCTAGCTACTGGTCTGTCTTGCTGCCAGTCTTGCTTTTGAGGTGTCTCAGTGGTTGTCTAGTTAAAATTAGGGTTTTCTAACTCTTCTGACTCCCAGTTTATGAAAAATGGTGTGAGTTAGGATGAAGAGGACAAAACTGACCGCTAGAGTCAAGCACACATGGGCTGCATGGGAGTGAAAAGACCCGAGGGGAAATACTCCAGCTCCAGCTCCCAGCCCTTTGCTCTGTAGCTGCTCTACAATTCCTCAACGTAGCCCTCAGAGTTCTGAGTACAGCAGGCATTTAGAGCTCTTCTCAGCATTCAGCATTAGCCTGGGAATGCAGTCTACTCTGCACATTCTGGTACCTTGGTCTGTTCCTCTTCTTTGGAGTCTTGACTTGAAGATCACCATGCTTCAATGTGCTCTAGGGTGAGTGAAGATAGTTCTAGGTCCTCCAATATCCCCAAAGGTCTAATTAGAACTTACTTTTACAGTGCACCCAGTGGCCTCTCAACATGTATTTACAAATAATATAAAGCTGCCACATGTTGCTTATTCTCAACAGCTTTTGCAGACTTGGTAGGCTCCTCCATGAACTTTGGACGCCTGCAAAACTAGCATCATGTGTTCATTGAAGATTGTTGCTCTTAGCTAAGACTGTAATCTGACCCCTTCTATTACAGCTTCAGTGGCTTCTGTATGCCATAGCACTGACCCTGGGAAGGCAGGCCTCTTTAGTGCATATTCTGTCCTGAGGACAGGTTCTTTCCTTTCAAATAAATCTAAATTTTATAACTTTCAGCCTTTGGTGGCTAGGATAGTGCATTCCAAATAACTACCCTTTTGTCACAGTGCCAAGTGTCTCCTTAATTAAGCTGATTTAACAGCTAAAGAGGCTTTATCTGGAGCCTTTTATTGAACATTAAACTTAATCACAGACATATTCAGAAGTGTTTCCTTGGTGACTCTAAATTCAATCAAGTTGACAATAGTTATCAGTCTCAGAGCTGACAGTGGCCTTTGAAGTCATATCTCCTTCATCCATGGGTACTGCCTATGCTAGTGTCCTTCACAAATCTCAGACATGGGAGCCTTGCAATGAATAAGAAAGAGCATTTTCTAGACTGAACTTTAGAAATGGTAGAGTCTAGCAAGTTGAAACTCACATACATGCTTGCTCTCAAGGAAGGCAAAACCAAAGCAAGACAAAAAACAAACAAACCAAACAAAATTAGAAACTATACAGTACAATTTGACAGTAAAATGAAAAAAAAAGGAGGGGGTAAATTTGTGTGATTATCCTTAAGTATGAAATTTCATTTTGCTATAAGGAAGTCCTCAGCAAGATGAAAGTTTATTATAGACAGCTGAATGTCAGGATGTGCAGGATATAAACAATTGATTCCTGAGGATTTCCTGGTGGCTGAGCAGGCGTTCTTCCCTTCCTCTAAAGATGATTAATGAAAGAAGAACTTCACACTGGGAAGATGTCACTAGTTCCTCCTATCTTTATGTATCTAATATCCCAAATTGTTGTACCTGGTATGTCAGGGTATAAGAGCACTTGTTAAATAAGCATGGATCAGAGTTCAGATTCCAGCACCCATGTAAAAAAGTCAGGCACGGAACCCCAGAACTATGAGGGGTGGATACATAAGAATTGCTGGGACTTTCTGGTCTCATATATCCACATACAGACAAATGTGTAGAGGAGATAGAACACTTATAGTGTTCTTTATGGCAACATCCTTGGGGCTAAACATATGCATTGGATATAGAATATAGTTGGAGCTTTTTCATGATGACTTCATGCCCTAGGAATTCCAGACCCTTGTAATTCCTTCTAAGGGAGAAGGAAGGTGGTACAGGGTGTGTGTGTGTGTGTGTGTGTTATACTTTGGACAACAGCTTTGATTTTGTTGCTTTCTCACATAGACTGCATCTGGAAGTACTTGCCTTTTGTTAGGGTATTTTGTTTTGAGTCACTGCTCCAGGCTGATTGATTGTTCCTTCATCTAAACTGCTAAGGCCTCTCAAGATAAAGCTTAAAATAAAGGAAACTCATCAAAATCATCAACACATTCATACATAATTCAAGTCACAGGACACACAAAAGTATAGGCACAAATGTGGATGTTCACAAGACTCTGGCTTTCTTGACTGGCACGTGGCTTGACAGAGTTATATATTGAAGTATAAATACTCAAATGAGCTGTCTTGTGATCTGGTCATTTTCATAAAAAAGACAAAGGAGGTAGAAGTGGAAGTCCTTGAAAATTGGACAATCTGTGCTATAAACTTTGTACTATCGGTACAATCAAAGCATCCCTGTGAAGCAAAGAACATATGCAAAGGACACCTTTGTCAAATAGGTGTCACTTTCCAGCTTCAGCATGATAGACAAGTGTCAGGTCAGATGAGACCATACAATCTGCCTAACCTAATTTATCTTGATCCTGTTATGACGACAGATGGTGAGGCATAGAGGGTGTGTGTGTGTAAGAAAGCAGAGAGAAGCACCAATGTGAGAAAGTCCAGGGCTCCCAGAGAGAGAGAGGTGTTCTTACTGTTGTTCATTTGAGTCTTGTTTGACATATACCTCATCTAGGTAGTGCCTTTTTGAAGCTTTTTTTTTTCTTTCAGAAGTCTGCCTTTCTACATCCTGTCAAGCTATGGGAAAGACATAAAATAAAATAAAATAAAATAAAATAAAATAAAATAAAATAAAATAAAATACCAAACCAGAGCAGCATCTTTAACAGTCAGTAGTGTCAAAGATACATGGAATCTGGGGGCTGTCACAATCCAGGAGAATTCTAGGTATAACTTGTTTCCGAGTGGCATCATGAAACAGTGAATGGACATGTAAGAAAACTAAAGCAATCAGAGCATAGCAGTTCATAAGCATCACTTTGTAAGCGGAAAGGGCATATGATATGCTTGTTGGTATTGTTTTATTCTGAGTAGAAAGTAGGCAGGGATTGAGAGTTCATTCTTCCAAAGTGATTATTACTTTACTCACAAAACAAAATCCAGCTCAGATCCTCCCACTGTCCAGTACGCTCATCTCAACTCTGCTTCACAGACAAACACAAAGTGAGAATCCAGCCTACAAAGCAGAGTCCAGCAACGGCAACCTTGTGATGTTTATGTACCCTCAGCACACTAAAGAGAATACAATATGAGATGCTCATGCTTGTACAATACAGGGACAGACGGTATCTAGCCTGTGATACTACAAAGGACACAAAGACCACAGACATTATCATGTGGAGAGCGTTCGAAACATTTCTTACAGCTTTTTCTCTTCAAGCATTTGTGTGGGTGGTGTGCATGGTTACAAGTGTGCGAATGCAAATGTGTGTTCATGTGTGTTCATGTGTGTTTATGTTCTCACGGCCTGATGTTGATGATGAAACTTTTGCTCTAATCAAACCCATCTACCAGCTCTGGGAAATCCTGTCTCTGCCTTCCTAGAGTGGAATTACAGGCGAGTTGTAATGCCCATCCTGCATTCTTATAGGCTTTGGGCCTTTTTCTTGCATGGCAAGCACTATAATAGCTGAGCTAAGTCACACTAAAGATCTGGGTTATTATTAGAAAATTAATAAATAATGAATTTTCACTTAAATGCATGCATACTTTACACAAGAGCTGAAGTAAGCTGGGTGTTCCTATTAACATTTGCAAAATTATCTTCTGCTTTTTTATACTTTTAAAGTATGAAGTCTTGCATAATCTGTCTTATGCTTGATTGTTAAATGTGCTCTGTACTCTGCTATCCTTGCCCACATTTTTGTTCCTCAACTGCATCCTGTGATTCCCCTAGTCTTCTTTCTAGTTGAGTAAGAGGATGAGAACAGCTGCTGCTCTTGCTGGAAACTGCCTTGCAAAGTGACCTTGACCTCATTCATCACTTCTTGGCTTTAGGTTCTACTACTCACATAGCACATCTTTCCAAAGAGATAAGGGAGACATCTGGTCTCATGCTTTGTTAAACTCTTGATCCATTTACTAAAGACCCCCTGATCGCACAGTTGGTAATAAGGGCAAACAAAACAAAACTAAACTAAAACTAAAAAAAACCCTCAACACAGTTTGCTTTCTGTAAAGCCATGGAGATGGCTAAGCACAGAGAGATAGCTCCCTGGTCTCTTTGCAGAGTACTTAACTGAGTTATTCAGGCCACTGTTGTGCTCCTTGTCGAGCTTCTTGCTCTGCACATTGCTCCTCTTGCTGTCAGTTTTCTGTCTTTTCCATTTTCTAGGCTCTAACAATGAATCCTGGGCTGGAGTCACTCATGCACTAAGTACACCAAAGTATCCACTTCATTGTATTCAAAAATCTCAGACTTCTTTGAAGGAATGTAGAAGGAAATCAAATTGCCCATTTTAACCTCCTTGGGCTTTGATTTCTTATATTATGCCCTTGTATCTCAAATAGTTCAGTTTCGTGGCAAAGCATGAATCAATCACAGTTAAGTGTTGGTTTCTGTTTATGGGTCATCAGTTCTTCATTACTGACTTCTGGTAGCACAACTATCATTTTCAGGCTCTGTGATTCTCTAGGACTGGATGGTGATAGTTAACTGATAAGCATGGAGCCTTGAAGTGTGTACCTGGGCAGAATGACCACTGACTTGGAACATCTGAACTGCCATTTCCGTACTTCCAGCTTCTGCCCTGAGATATGTGAGTACCAGTGTAAACTGTAGGCTGCTACAGAGCCATACAACATCTTGTCTGAAGTAGGTGCCCTTTTTGTCATGAGTCATAGGACATTTCACCACATTTGTTTATATTTCCTCAGTGTTGTTTGCTTTGTGTTTGCACACTTTTAACCTGATTGCATGTTCTGTTGTTCGTCTACAAACACTTGTGCTCAGATTACACCTTTCTCTTTGAGGGCATGAATCTCTTAGATCTGAGATAAACTTTGGGAATCACTAAACACATTATGTAGGAAATTGTTTAATTTTTAAGAAGGATAGAATAATACAGAGGTCCATTTACATAAACATCACAAATAAGCTAAGATCAGTCTACACTGCTATGTGAGAATTACTCACAACAGGTGGGAAGGCATGATCTTTTCCAACCTTCATTCAGAGATGAGTAGAAAGAAAAGTAAAAACGTTAGGCCTTAGACACTATGATGAGTACACTAGGACCAGGGATGATAATATAAACTCATTAGGAGATCTAGTGATAGTTTCTGCATTTTTGTTGTGTGTGTTGCTTTACAGCTGAAACATTAATTTTATCATTCCCTTAAGCCAACCTAAATATATAAAATGTATAAAGGAGAGAACAATTCATTTTCTCATTGAGTTCACCATTTATTCATTAAGGTTGGTTAGACTTTACTGTTATTTTAAGCTACAAATGACAAACAATTGTTCTGTCTTCTTATTCTGACTGAACATGCCATAATCATAAATCTTGGGTGTTTTCTCCCTAGTCTCACAGCTTTTTCTCTGCAAATAAAAGTGCAACCAGTACTGAATTTGCTGCTTTCCTTGGATTCTGTGGATGTGATGTCAGGGAAACTCTTGGCCGCCATTGTTACCAGTCTTCTGTCTGCCTTTTCTGTTCTTCCCCAAACTCTTCACATCTTCCTGCCTCCTCAGTAAGTTTTGTGGTGAAACAAAGCAACAATGGATTTGATGCTATTTTATGTGAGCGAAATCACTCAACATGCCTCATTAAGCCTGCATTTCTTTCCCACTTCCATCATCTTTTGAACTTAATTTTAGTTATTCAAAACATCCTATAAATCTCAAGGACATCTGTAATAATGAGATAAATTCGTATGTATATTTTTTAACAAGGGCATTATGAAAATACATTGCCAGTTCAACAAACTGAACTTCTTGAACATTTGTATTATATCTATAACCTTAAAATTTATACAGTAAACTTCTTGTCCCAATGAAATGGCACAGATCCACTTCCTTCTGTTCTCTTCCACTGAAGGCAATTAATCCAAGAAACCACCAGAGAAAAACAAAGGAAGATGCTTCAAGAGAGATGAATAGGTATGGAAGCTTTAACTTGGGAAAAGCTCCTAGTGGTGTGTCTTTAATTTCCTCAGATCATAAGTACCTCAGGTAAGAGCTGTGGGACATTTAGCCCTCAGCAGATGGTTGTAGTGAATTTGATATGTGCTTACATGGGAATTAGCATGTTTCCTGTGGGTCCCTGCCAACAGTTGGTTTTTTGACTTGTCAATAAAGAGCCAGTGGCCAATGGCTGCGCAGAGGGACAGAGGTGGGACTTTTAGGATTCCCTGGCAAGAAATAAGGAGAGGGAGAAGAGGGTAGTCTGCATGAGAAGGACATAGGACAGAACATGCCTGAAGGAGTAGGAAGGTGAAACCCCCGAAATATAGGTGCAAAGGGAAAGCAACCCCATGGGAGGGCTTATTTATCCTATTCTCTCCTTACCCCGTGGCAACAACTAATTTTTTTGTTGTCTCCACAGTGTTATTTTTTCTAGAATGCCATATGGTTAGGATCATACTGTGTGGATCTTTGTCAGGTTGGAATTTTTCTTTAATAATGTACATATAATATTCCTTCCTATCTTTTAATGGTTTGACAGCCCACTTATTTTTAGCATAGGGAACTAGTGCTCTTTCAAGATTCAGAGCAGCTTATCATCTACCAACTGAAGGCTCGTTTGGTTGTTGTAAGGTTTGGTAATCTTAAATAAATCTGGTCTAAACAACTCAGTTATGGTGGTCCATGCCTGAAACCCCAGCACTTGGGAGGTCAAGTCAGGAAGAGAAGGACTTCACGGCTATCATCAGCTACACATTGATCTAGAGGCCACCATGGATTATACCATACTCTATCTAAAACAAACAAACAAACAAGCAAACAAGCAAACACACATACAAAGGTGAGATGGCTTAACATACTTGGTAAGCTCTTTTCTAAGTTTTGTTACATAAACATGAAGTTCATAGTTTAGAGTCCCAGGGTCCAGATGAAGATGAACGTAGTTGAATATATCTGTAAAATCAGCACTCCTCCAGTGAGATAAGAGGCAAAGAGAGGAGAATCTCAGAAGCGTATAAGCTTCTAGCATGTGCAACATGAACAGGAGATCCTGTCTCAAACAGTTAGACAAGTGGATTGACAACTGAGGAACTGGGGCTCTTCTCTGACCTCTACATGTTTAACATGGCATGTACACACATGTGTGTATGTACGTACACACACACACACACACACACACACACACAAAGATATAAATGTTCTAATTATTACATACAAGTTTAGGTAAACATTGCTTAAGATTTAAATAAAATCAAGGAGTTATAATTTCTTGTCATATGTTCAGTTTTGTAGGAAAAATTTCCATTGTCTTGAAGTGATTATAACCATTTACATTCCTACTGTTAGTCCACATTCACAGAGTACCTGTTAGAGAGCATCTTCACTAGCATTTGAGACTGGATTTTGGAATTTTGATCATTTTATTACTTTGACCATTTTAGTAGTTTTGTGGGCTGATATTCTGGCTAATTTTATGTCCCCTTGAAATAGGCTAGAGTTATCTGAGCAGAGAGAATACCCATTGAGAAAATGCCTCCTTAAGATTGGGCTGCAAAAGCCTGTAAAGCATTTTCTTAATTAGTGATTTATGTGGGAGGACCCAGGCCATTGTGGATAGGGCCATCCATGGGCTGGTTTTTCTGGATTATATAATAAAGCAGACTGAGCCAGCCATGTGGAGCAAGCCAGTAAGTAGCACCCCTCTATGGCATTTGCATTAGTTCCTGACTCCAGTTTCCTGCCCTGTTTGAATTCTTGTCTTGATTTCCTTTAGTGATGGATCATGGAAGCATAAGTCATAAGTTCTTTCTTCCCCAACTTGCTTTGAGCATGGTGTTTCATAATAGCAATAATAACCCTAATTAAGACATAGACTATATAGGAGAACCTGCTATTATTATCCTGCTAAATGGGAACCATATTAAATAACAACCTAAGTTCTTATCTTTATACCTAGAGATTAACTACCAATACAGATCAGAGAAGCTTTATTTTGAAGTAGATAATGAGAGCCACAAGTGGTCAATGTGCTGGGAATAGAAGATTGTGGAATCCCCAGCTCAAAGAGGACATGCGCATCATACCTTGTCTTAATTTGGTCTCTATGACTTTGACAAGAACCAAGAAACAAAGCTACTTTGGAAGTAAAGGGTTCATTTAGTGTTTTCTTCCACATCATAGACCACTACCAAGGAAGTCAGGACAAGAACTCAAAGTAGGAGTCAGGAGGCAGAAACTAAAGCAAAAACACAGAGGGATGCAGCTTTCTGTCTAGCTTTCCATGGCTTATTCGGCCTGGTTTCTTATATCCCCAGTGGTAGTACTGGTCTCAGCATGGATGGGGAAGTGGCTCAGAATGTCCCACTAGTAGTTGAAACAAATATTAGGAATTGATGGTTGCTAGAGAAGGATTAGTTTTCTTCACTAACATCCTAAACCCTTATGCACACTAGCAGCAATGAATAGACTCTGATTTATTTTCCTTTATATTTTTAAGACAGAGCACATGAAGATGGGAGGAAAACATGGTAGGGAAGACTGGAGGGAAATTTGAGGGGAAGAATTAGAGTGACTAGCATAGGTTTGATTCAAACACCTTATAGGCATGCATGATTATTAAATAAAACATTTAAGTAAAAGAAACAATATGAAAGAATCGACACACATTAGTTGACACCTTAGATGAAATATGTCAGTTCTTGAAAAGTGCAAACAACTGTCACAACTCAATATGAAGCAAATTCTTAGGGAAATTTCAATTTGTAATGAAATACCTGTCCTAAAAGAAATCTCTTCACTGAGGTCATCTAAATTTCAGAATTCTATCAAGTCCTATTACTGAAAAAAAGGTGGCATCAATTCCATATTCTTGTTGGCATGGCCATGAAGGAATTGACTTTTCTAAATTCCATTCACAAAGCTAACATTGTCATCTAGATATAAAAACTAGAAAAGTACAGAACAAAAAACTAAGGACAGATAACACACAGAATATGTACTGCTTGCTCTAAAACCTAATATTTGAGTCTCAAATGATTTAATATACACCGAGGGTACTGACTTCAGTTGTGCTGGCTAACTACAGCCTAGGAGGGTTTTCTTAAATTGCTCTTCTTTTTTGTTGTGTTTCTAAATGGTCTTTGCTCTGTTGAATACACATTTTTGTATAACTATTTGTGATAAGCTTGGGTAAGTCACATTATTCTCTCAGAATGTTTTCTTATCTGTTCAATTTAAGGCAGTATCAATCTTATGAGACTGTTACAGGAATTAAATATACATGAAAATTACCCTGTGTGAGCACTTGCAAGTCACAGTCATGAAGACATTTACTAAATAAAAGTAACCTTTAAAATAAATAATCTTTAATACAATAGATCTTTTTCATGGTCTACTTTGTTATTTATTGCTGTCTTTATTCACATTCATTTCTCCATAGCATGGGAGGTTTGTAATAGATACTATTTGGTGAGAGAGAGAGAGAGAGGGAGAGAGAGAGAGAAGGAGGGAGAGAGAGAGAGAGAAAGAGAGAGAGAAAGAGAGGGAGAGAAACTCAGATCATGAATACAGATTGGAATTAAAGAACCCACCAGTGTTGCCAAGCTTTATGAACTAACAAGGCATGTGGGTGCATTTTGACATTGCTGGGCTGGGCAGTCTTCTATAGGCATTCCCCTTGGAATCTGACTTTTTAACATTTTACAGTTCAGGAATTAACAACATATGTGGAAAGTAAAGGCAGGCAAGAATTAGAAAGAGGAATGAAAGGAGGCACAAGGGAAGGAAATCAAAGGCAACTGTATATGAAACTCCAAGGAATGGTCATACAAAGTGGAATGAAATACAGACATCAAATAAAGTTGTAGCAGCCTAAAATACAGATTGAATCCCAGCCACAGAAACAAAATGTAATCAAAAAGCATTTGCTGATTACAATGAAACGAAGCTGGGATTTTGAGTAGCATCATTCTGGCACCTTGAGCTTCTCAGTGAGTAATTGGGTCTGCCTTGGCTTACATGTTTTCATATTCCTCATCTTGGTTTGTTACAAAACCTTTCAAATATGGTTCCTTTAGGCAAATGTCTGGGGTTTGATAGAGTTGGGTTACTTCAACTGCTTCATTGTCTTTGATAGAATCTGGTGGATAATCTTTCAATTTTGCTTTATAGAGGCAAGGGATATAACTGTTGAAGATATTTCATTCCCTAGAAAGATGCTTACTGTCCTGGTGTGCTGATGCAAAGCAGAAAGAGCTCTGGGCTGCCATGACCTGTAGGTCATGAATCAGTGTTTCATTTTTTTTCAATTCTCAGACCCAGCTTTGGAACAGAGTTAGTGTATTTTGTAACTGAGGTGGTGCATTAACCTGTCTACATGCAAAGTTAAGGATTTTCAGTTGCTATCAAATAGGATAGGCCTAAGGAATGCCTTGCAAATTATATAGGAATTGCAATAATTCTTCTGGTAAAACTGTTAGGTATAGACAGTTGCAAGCAGTAAGGAAATGGACTCTGTCATTTGTTTTCAATTTTGCTACTGTGCTGCTGATATGTTTTTGCTTTTTAGTTAGTGCACAAAAAGCAGCATAATGGCATTTATAAACACCTAAATTGTCACATTTGTTATTATTCTAGTTTATCTACTCCCTGGAACACTCCCCTTTCATGTCATACATATTCCATTATCATTTGATTAATGAGAAAAAAAGGTATATGTTTGGTCGGTTTATTTTTCTATTTATGTCTGGGGAGAATTCTATGTTTTCTATTTAAAAGCAAATTACACCTTAGCATTGAAGCATTATTTTTACATAATGCTACTTTGAACTTTATATATTTAGAGTAATTTTAAGTCTTAGTTTCATGTAAGTCAGCCTGAAATCATCTTGGAGCTGAGGAGGGATGACATTAAACTTATCCTCCTGTCTTCATCTCCTGAGTATTGGGCTTACAGATGTGTGCTGCGAAGTATTTTTTAAAAAAAATGTGCTTCTGTGGATCCTACCCATGGCTACATGCTTACTCGGTAAGCCCTCTACCTAGAAAATGTTTTGAGACATACATTTCTTTGGCTCCAAATAATAGCATGAAATCCTTGAGTGCTGTTGAAATCTCTCTCTCTCTCTCCCTCTCTCTCTCTCTGTGTTTGTGTGTGTGTGTGTGTGTGTATGTGTGTGTATGTACAATAGAAAGCCTGTTTTTCAAAAGGGATATACTTCAGAACCTCTATTTTTCCGTTCATTCAATATATGCTGAATATACTTGGTGAATAATAAATGGAAATGAATTGTAGAATTTGTTTGCTTTTAGAATCTGATCAGAAAAAGTCATTCAGGCCTTATTTGTTTTAAGTTAAATCACCCCATTCAAAACTCATGTATACAAACACAACTATATACACAAACATACACAAGCACACAGTACACACAAACATGCAAGCACATCAACACGCAAACATACACAGAAGCACTTACACAGAACACACACAGTACATACATAGGCACACACACACACACAGCAAACATGCTCTCATCCTTCAAATAAAGTTTTATATGCTATGTCTGCCATTTCTACAGAGAAATCCCAACCAGCCAGCTGTAGTTTGAACAAGCTGAGAACCCAAAACCATTGTGTCTCCCCAAGCCCTTCTTAACTGAGTGACTAGACAATTGACATCAACCTTGTAACTACAAGTGGGACTTGCTGATCCCTGAGGTCTCTCTGTGAAAGACAGAGCTTCACTGACTGCTTCACTCACTACTGTGTGGGATATGGAGATTTGTGTACTCTCTGCAACTTCAAGGGAAATCAATGACAGGAAGTAGACTCCAGGCCTGCCATCATTCTGGTCAATTGCATAAGCGGGTTATTAAAAAGGAAAAGAAGAAGAGGAAAAGGAAGAGGAAGAGGAAGACAAAGAAGAAGAAGAAGAAGAAGAAGAAGAAGAAGAAGAAGAAGAAGAAGAAGAAGAAGAAGAA
>JADRCH010000145.1:669475-720188 GCA_019843965.1 Rhynchomys soricoides | reverse complement strand
AAGAAGAAGAAGAAGAAGAAGAAGAAGAAGAAGAAGAAGAAGAAGAACAACAACAACAACAACAACAACAACAACAACAACAAGAAAAGAGGATACAAAGTTGGAAGGGGTAAGGAGGTAGAAGTATATTGGCTAGAAGAGTTTGCAGTAAATATGATCAAACACATTGTATGAAATTCACAAGGAATTAACCATATTAAAAATAAAAAATCAGGGCTAGATTCCAAAAGTTCTAAAAGCAAAATAGAACAAAACATCTTCACATCAAGGCCAATGAGACTGTAGTAGTGATCCTTCCACAAATTCTGGTCCTTAGCCACTGCCCTGAACATTAACAGAAACCATGTAGTTTCTTAAAGAAAGCAGAACAGAAGGTGAGCTGCATTGTTCAAAGCCCTCTCCCACTTTCTTCACGTCTTTCGCTTGTCTGGAATAAGATAGGCTATAGAGGCTCTGAGGCCATCCTGGTACCACAAGGAGAGGTCAACCTGCTGCTGCTAGGAGAGCAGAGAAGACAGAGAATAATGTTTGGGGGGGGGTGTCTCAGAACCAATCTTGAACAGTTTAATCTCTGACAGAAGATATGGGATAATCTGAGAACTGAATTCATATTAGTTTTAACCCCCTGTAGTTGATGGGTGTTCGTTTCCTGACAGTGAAACCTATTTCTAATGAAGAGGAGCCCTATATAATGTGGTCTCCCGTGTATATACTGTCATACAGCACTCTGTTCTTTGTCAGGAGGCTTCTCACATTTCTCCTATATAGGCAATGTGATCTAGTGGAGGCATATTTCAATGACTTTTCCAGCTGTTACCAGATTGCGTGAGTTCTGGAGCATTCTTTCATCCAGCTGTAAACCTACCATTTATACCCAGCGGATGGGAAGCAGCCATTGGTTAGCAGCTTTAGGTCTGCAGTCTATGCATGGTAATACACTTACCCACTAGGAGAGGTTGAGGAAACCTGTGCTGTTCTTTGCTTTCTTGTGACTTATTACATATGCCTTCTGCCAGATCATGAAAGCAGCCAGTGGGGTGACCCAAATGTGAGGATTTGTTAGCTGGTGTTCTCTTCCCTGAGAAATATGCTGTTCATTCAACATAGAAGAGATGAGGGTGTGTGCTTATAACATTGCCCATGTTTCTGTATGCTTGAAACTGCTGCTGAACCCCAAAGAAGGAACCGCCATCAGCATCTAGAGGTGTCAGAGTGATTGATGTTTGAATGCGTGCCAGTGGGGAAGCGGGATGATAAACCTAAAATTGTATATTCAAATTGCATGAGCAGGATGATGTATCTGTTGTTCGTGTGTAGAAATATCAGCTTTCATTCTGATACAGTAATTCAGTGTTTTCAGACATTTCTTTTGCTTTTAACTGCATTGTAAAGTTTATTGCTTCTCTGAAATCTATTGATTTTGTTTAAAAAAATAACAATAACTCCTTTGCTTACCTGTTTCTCTTCCTAGCTCCAGTTATATTCTCTCTCAACAGGTTAACTTCTTTCTTCTGCCTCTTCCCACCCTTTCTCTACAGAAGAAATAGCTTTATCACCTGAATCTCTCAGTGGGAGAAGACCCAGCTCCTCCATGAACACTGAAAATGAGGTGTTCGTGGGCAGCATTACCCCATGCACCTTCAGAAACCCCACATTTTACAATATCCACTATCCATTAGCCTTAGCTTTAGGCCTTAGTCACAACCTTGCCATTGCGGATTACATGTTATAACACAGAATTCCATCGTAAGAAGACTCGGGGTTTCTACACAGGAGGGCAACAGCTGATTGGAGTGCTCAAAGCCCGAGGAGGCAAGTGGAAGATCCTCTCAGCAGCACCAAATCACCATGTCAACAGTACACTTCCAGCAAGAATGTATTGGCAGGCTGTGCTGCAATGGCCCAAGAGCTGAGGTGGGTATTACTTTCCAGGAGGACACAGCCAGGGCAGCCAGCCAAATTGTGGCAGATGAGTCAGCCTGGAAAGTGATCCAACTGTGACAGAATGTGACAGCAGAAAACAGAAGGAATAGTCAGGATCCAACAGGTGGACTGAATGGCAGGAAGGGGGGAGCACATACTCACAGCAGGTGTTGGAGCAGATGGGAGAGTTGCAGATAAGCAGCAGGTGGTCAGGTCAGTGGGCAGAGAGACAGGAGTGGGAACGTGAGGCAGTGGTGGAGCACCAGCTGGAGGTACAGAGTGGAGATATGTGCAGTGGGAGGGCAGCAGACAGGAGACAATGGGGCAGGAGAAGCAGCCTAGAGCTCTTTGACCCTTCTTGGCTGTGTGTGTTGTTTGGGAGAATGTGTGGAGGGCACAGGTGCCGAAGTGCAATCTGTTCTTCCAGGTTATTGATCTGTTTTGAAAGAAAATAGCTTAGAACGGATGAAATTACATTCACCATAGAAGAAACCATTTCAGATTTATTTTTCTTTCTGTGACTTTCAAAGTGCCAAGGAAGGCCAGGGAGGCTGGATCATGAGGAAAAATATAGGCTTGCTAAGGGACAATTGGAAATGGACATTCCTCTCTAAAACCCTTAGAGTAAAATGAAGAAATGAAGAAATGAAATGAAAAGAAATGAAAAAATGAAGAAAGCACCTGACTTTTAAAGAGAGGGTCAGTGGCATCCTCAGATGCTTGGTTCCCTCCTGTGACTTGAAGAAATAAAACCAATAGGGAAGGAGTGATGGATGACAGCCAGAGAACTGTTCCTGGGTTTCTGGAGAAGGGAGCCACACATGCAAAGGAGACTAGGAAGGAGAGTTCAAGGAGAAGAACCAATGTGTGCCTGAAATCCATGTATCTACACCTCCACTGGCCTCCTGCTTACCCAGCAGGTCCACAGAGATTTGGATTTGTGACCATTACAGGCGTGGTCACTGAGACTCTCAAGAGCACAACATAAAGTTATACTTCCAACACCAGTCTTCCCTGGAAAGGATAAGAACATTCCTGGCCAAAGTTGAATAAGATGTTTTCAGGAGATGAATTGGACCCACGTGAACTTTTGTAGTAATGAATTAGTTACAAAAGGAAGATTAATATTACTTTTCTCCCCTCCCCTTTTGTGTAAGGCCTCAAGTTTCTACTCACAGACTATTCATGGAGTATGACTTGACCTGTGTAGCTTAGCAAGATTTTTTTAACCTCCTTATAGTTTTTTGTTTTGTTTTGTAGCTTTGAAGAAGTGAAAACCACCTTCATAGACCCATATGCCACTAACACTGTGCTTTGTGATTTACACCTCTGCGTGCCATCCTGTCCTTGACATCAGTGAAGGTATGCTGAAACTACTTTTTCTACCCCTGACTTTCATTTCTCCTGCAAAGACCCCTGTTGGCTTGTTATGTATTCCACCAAGATCATTGACATTGTCATAGCCTCTACACTGTAGCCCATGTCTGTAGATACAAAGAAAGCTTAATAGAAAGAACTGTCACTGCCTTTTGAAGGTCCTTACTGTGTGCCCCCTTTCTGTATTCTAGGTCTCTTGTACCTTCATTCCCTTTGGAATTTTCTACCCACTGGATTTCTAAATCCAGTAATGCCAAACCTCTTTTGTTCTCTGGATTTAAGAAGATACTTAAATGAAAGGATTCTCAAATGAAAGTTCAGACAAAGAGGACTAGTAAGAGGGAGATGGCACCAAGAAGAGATACCTAAAGCCTGCTCTGAGAGAGATCATGACAAGTTGCCAGATTCTGGGATGACACAGGAGGCTTTCAGGCCCAGTGGGGTCTAGTCTGGAGGTTTTTTGATAAGGGATGAAATGGCCTGACTCTTCCTTTGCTCAAGATGAAAGAAACAGCAGCTGAGAGGTCCACACAGTTTGTTTTGTTTTGTTTTTTACCATCACCTCTATACAAAATTTGTTCCAAGAAAAAATCCTTGCATATATGTATATATTAAATATGTGCATGCTATTCCACTAGAAATTGAATCCAAGCAAGCATTTTACAGTTGAAAAACCACACCCTTTCCCCAGAGGACATATTCCAAATCAAAGGTGTTTGATCCCCATGGACTCAGTGGCAGACTCTTCCAGGACCCACTTCTATTACTAAAATCAACTCACTCCAAGATATTCTTGTATATTTATAGGAATGCTCCTTAGCAGGGAGCAGGCTCAGGAATGAGACTCTGTGGTATGACAGAAAAAGTTGAAAAATCTGGATCCAGCATCTCACTGAACTGGACTGGTAGGCTAAGCGTAAGAGAGTTGCTGCACTGTCTGTGCGTTCTAGAGAGCATCTACCACACTGTCTATTCTGCAAGAGGTATTGTTCTACAGATTCATCTGAAGAACAGCTCAGGCACACATCACCAAATTTAAAACTAAACAACAACAAAACCAAAAACAAAGTTAGCTGAGATCTGACTAGTTTCTAAGGTGCGGCAATGACTTCTGCTTTAGAGTATCACTGCCAGTGTAAACTGAAGGGTGCCAGTAGATGCTCAGTTTGCATTTTAACATTAGAAAGGAGCAGAAAGGGTGAGGTTCATTCATACCATCTGGCAGTCCAGCTCAGCATAGAGCTAATACTGAAATATCACATCTTCAATATAGACCACAGAGGGAGCAGGGTGGACGTAGGTCATCTAGCAATTATAACAAAGAGGTTCTCTGTGTCAAAATTAATTTAAGAAATATTTAAGATAAATGATTTTGAGACAGAAACTTGAAAATGAATGAACAATTCCGAGAAATAAATTTGGAGGTTTCCTGGATATTTTTTTTGGACTGCCCACAGTTTCTAAAGAAGGTAAGCCCATAGAGCTTGTGGTATATTAAGTAAAATCAATTCTTTACACATTAAAGTGTTCAGCTTATTTTATATGCCAATACATAATTAAAGATTCTTCAAAAGAGAAATAGTTGTTATTGTAAGCGTTGGAATTAATCAGAAGTAAAACACAATGTCTCTAAGGCACTGAAACTTCAGGAAGTGTGCTGCAGTCTTCAGCATTGTGGCAAGGTGCTTGGCAACCTCACTACATCCACATTCCCTCCACTGGTCCAGCTGGGACAGTCTGTGTATTTTAGCTAATCGCACAGGAAATTTTTCTTTGCCATTTACGATTGACCTAGTGGGACCTGTCTGAGGGATGAAGTTATTTTCAGAAGTGATATCCAGCCAAATGACCCTTTCAGGTTGAGGGTACATATTTCCTGTCTGAATGTGCCTTTTGAGGTTGGGTGTTGTTTGGTAGGCAAACACACGGCAGACAGACCTTTCTTTGCATGATGCTACATGATTTTCAGAGAAAACTTATATTTCTCCGTGTTCATGGCCACTATAGTCCTGCGGAAAACATGTTACATGCTTTTTCCATGGCACAAACATGAACAGATTGCAAATTGGTGGTGGGCAATGTAGGAGAATAAGGGAAATTAGGGTGTAGAAACAAGGGTTCAGGAAAGAAGACAAGCAAGTGAGGGGAGCTTTGGAACTTCCAAGAGAAGGGCTAGCACAGGCTGGAGATCAGGCTTCAGCAATGGCTATTCTGGGAAACAGAGAAGCAGCAAAGCTCTGGATGTTTTAGAAAAAGGAGCAAAGTGACTTATAGAAGACTTAGCTGTGCCCCAGTGCAGTTCCTAAGGTGTGCAAGCCAGACATCTCCCTCTCCAACAGTTCACATTAGCAACAACATGAGCTCAGATTGTAACCCTGAGTCTGCCGGGTTTAATTCTGTCCTTCAGGGCCTATAAGCCTGTCATAGTTAGGGTTTTACTGCTGTGAACAGACACCATGACCAAGGCAACTCTTCTAAGGACAACATTTAACTGGGGCTGGCTTACGGGTTCAGAGGTTCAATCTGTTATCATCGAGGTGGGAGCATCATGGCATCCAAGCAGGCATGGTGCAGGAGGAGCTGAGAGTTCTACATCTTCATCTGAAGGCTGCTAGCAGAATACTGGCTTCCAGGCAGCCAGGATGAGAGTCTTAAAGCCCATGCTCACAGGGACACACCTACTCCAATAAGGCCACACCTATTCCAACAGGGCCATATCTCCTAATAGTGCCACTCCATGGACACATACACAAATCATAACAAAGCCCATCTTGTCTTGACTCTTAACGTCCTTTTTGTTTAGATTATAAATGAAAGATTGTATTACCAGACCACATTTGAGACAACAAAGAAGCAATCTCATCTCTGGCATTCTGCTGTGATGCTGAAGTATCTCAGACCCCCAATTTTATGGACTATAAATTCAGGTACTATGCAGTAAGATGGCTGTGGTGGCTTGAATGGGATATGCTACCATAAATCTCTGGCATTTGAATACTTGGACCCCAGTTGGTGGCTGTGTGACCGTGGGGGAGAAATATGTCACTGAGGGCCTGCTTTGAGATTTTACAAGTCAAGGCATTTCAGGTTTGCTCTCTGCTTGTTGATTATGGTTTGAGATGTAAGGTCTCAACTGCTTTTCTGGCCACACTCCTGCTAACTCTGCTCTGCCATCATGGACTCTAACCCTCTGGGACCATAAGTCCAAAAAATAAACTCTTTGTTCTATAAGTTACCTTGGTCGTGCTATGTTATCATAGAAATAGGAAAGAAAATAAGACTACATCTATGTAGTTTCTAAAACATACTAAGCACTATTACACTGTTTTTATCTTCTTGACCTCATGCTTACGTACATCAGCAAAGTATCATCCACTAATTGTTTGAGATGGCTAAATAAACCTCAATGTCTCTGTGCTAAAGGTGTCACCAGAGTGTGACAGCGTGGGGGAAGTAGAAAGGCACTTTAATGGTGGGGTCTCATAGATGGAAATTACTCATGCCTTCAAAGAGAATATAAGAAGCCCAGCTCTCTTCTTTCCCTCTTTGCTTCCCAATTTTTGTAATAAAATAGATACCCTTTGCTCTGTGTCCTCACTATGATGAGTTATGCTACCACAGACACAAAGCAACAGGGCCAAGTGATAAAGAACTTCAAGCAGATTTTTGCAAGTATTAGTTGAGAACGTATTTTGCCTGGTAATTCCATGAACCAAAATATCTTTCCCTTCTAAGTTAGTCATCTTTGTTATGCTATAATAATATTTCTGACTGACTGTTTTATAGTCAATTCTACTATGATCCTTCCCAGGTCAATCAAGTCCTTATATTACAGTGAAGTAGCTGTTCATCAGTCTTTTCCTAGCAACTATACTGAGATTCTGTGTCACCTCAATTAGAATGGCTATCGCCAAGAGAACAATTAACAATTAATGCACGTGACGATACAGAGAAAGAAGAACCGTATTTGTGGGGGGGGGGGGGGGGGGTAGTGTTCGTACAGGGTCTTTTTGCTATTAGCCCAGGCTGGCCTGGTACTTGATATGTAGCATGGAGTGGTCTTGAATTCACAGCAATCTTCTTATTTTATATTCTTATATATAATTCTTCTTATTTTCTCATATGTTTTGTGATAACACGTGTGCAATCCCATACCCAGCCTCTTTTATTTTGTTTTTTTTTTTTAGGAATCATTATGATTCTTGTTTATTCCTGCTTATTGTACAATAACAGAAAACTATAGAATCAATATCATATGTGCTAGGTGTCAAACCTGAGATCGATGGATGAGGTGCCTATTTAACACACCAAAGCAGATGCTGGCTGCCAGGTTTCTCCTTCATTCCTCAGTCCCTATCTGTTACAGAACCCTTCTGACTGGCATAGCCCCTCCCCCTTTTTAAACTTCTTCCTTTTGTAACTTTGGCTTCCTGGCTGCTGCACTCCGTTCCTCTCATCTTTCCCTTTCCCTCTATCATATTCTCACATGGCTCAGGGTCATGTTATCTCTGGACTCTCCCAGATGTGCCTACTTCTGGTTATGCTCTCCCACATATCTATAATAAACATTCTCCTCCACCATACCTAAGAGCAATCATGTTCTTTCTCTCTTCACTTCCCTTTGCATTCACTATACACTGTTCAGTTGAGCCACACATGTGCACACACTGAGTGGAAAAATGGAGAAAGGAAGAAAAGACTGGATAATTTCCTTAAACATTCCTGCTTCTTAGCTTACAGCTGATAAGAAGAACTGCCCAAGCTGAAATTAGATGGCATCTTACAAATGATTCCAGAAGAAATGGAAGATGTGATAACTAGCAGCAGAATGGGGTCCCCTGGGAGAAAAACAGGAAGAATTTTTTTAAATCAGTAAAAAGGAAATGAGTGCACATCTCTTGGGTTATGTAAGGCAAATATTCTCATTAGCCCATTAGACAAAGACACTTCTGCCCCAGTTCCATTGCTATGACTCTATTCTCCTCAAAGTTAAAAACAATCAGCATAGAAAGAGGTGTAGCCCTGGCAGTCTGGGGCCTAGACGGTGGTTCTCTTTCCTTTGACTGTAGGAAGAAGGTGGAGGCAGTCTGGCCAGTAAGGTACTTGGGATCCTGCTGGGATCTTAAAGCCATTGGGAAGAAATCTGTGCTATTCAAACTTTAACTTTTATAAATTGACTGGAAATACTTTAAAAGACAACTTATTTCAAGCTACGATTGTCATTCTCAATCCAGTATGGCTGCAATTCAAATGGCAGGCTTACTTTTGTTAAGAGCTTAATTAACTACATAAAAATAATTCTACATGCAAATTATCATGTACAACTCCAGCGCTAGGAGTTTGTCCGAACAGTTGGAAGATATGAAACAAAATAAAACAAAAACAAAACAAAAAAGTAAACTTGGGATCCAACTAAGGTAGATGTGTTTAGGTGGTAGTCAGCATTTTGAGAAGAGCCTCAATGAGCTTAGAGGGAAGGGTAAGGCTTGCTCCAGGCTCCACAGGGGCCCTTCCTGCTTCAAGCCAGGAGGCCAGGTTCATTGTGAGTAAAGGTTCCTTCTAAATTTAGCTCCCACGGTGTGGTGGCATTATCCTGGATTTCCTTAGTACTGTGCACAAAATATGAGAAGGTGGCATAGCACTGCTTCTGGTATAGCTTTGTTTCTAGCTGATCTGTTTTTGTTTTTTGTTTGTTTTTGTTTTATGTTTTTTAATACTGGCTGGAGAGATGACTCAGCAGTTAAGAGCACTGGCTGCTTTTCTGATGATCCTGAGTTCAAGTCCCAGCAACTACATGGTGGCTCACAACTATCTGTAATGGAATCCAATGCCCATGTTGGGTGCATCCCATAAGCTGGAAACAACCCAGATGTCCCTCAACAGAGGAATGGATACAGAAAATGTGGTACATTTACACAATGGAGTACAACTCAGCTTTTAAAAACAATGACTTCATGAAATTCATAGGCAAATGGACGGAACTTGAAAATATCACCCTGAGTGAGGTAACTCAGTCACAAAAGAGCTCACATGGTGTGTACTCATTGATAAGCGGATATTAGGAAAAGAGCTTGGAATACCCATGATTCAACTCACAAGCTATGTGAAACTCAAGAAGAAGGAAGACCAAAGTGTGGATGCATCAGTCCTACTTAGAAGAGGAAACAAAGTAATCACAGGAGGTAGAGGGAGGGATGAACAGGGGAGGGAGAGAGGATGGGGAGGGAAAGGGGGCAGGATGAGGTGTGGGAGGAGGGGGGCAGAAATAGAGAGGGTCAGGAAACTGAACAGATGAGAGTAGCAGTTGGGAATGGGGAACTGGGGGTAGCCACTAGAAAGTCCCAGATACCAAGGAAGCAAGAGGTTCCCAGGAACCAACAGGGATGACATTAGCTGAAATACCCAACAAATGGAAGATTGGACCTATAGAGACCATATCCAGAGGTTAGGCACAGCCCTTGCTTGAGGAATGGGGCCACCCACCCATCTCAAAAATATTAACCAAGAATTGCTCCTGTCTAAAGGAAATTCAGGTCACCTAGGGACCCATCCCATCTGCAGACACCAAACACAGACTCTTTTGTTGATGCCTAGAAGTGCCTGCTAAACAGGAGCCTGGTATAGCTGTCTCCGGAGAAGCTCTGTCAGCTCCTGCCCAGTACAGATGTGGATGCTTGCAGCCAACCATCAGACTGAGCACACGAAGCCGAGTGGAGGAGTTAGGGGAAGGACTGAAGGAGCTGAAGGGGTTTGCAATCCCATAGGAAGAACAACAATATCAACCAACCAGACACCCCAGAGCTCCCAGGGACTAAGCCACCAACCAACGAGTGCACATGGAGGGACCCATGGCTCCAGCTGCACATGTAGCAGAAGATTGCTTTATCTGGCATCAACGAGAGGAAGGGCCCTTGGTCCTGTGGAGGCTTGATGCCCCAGCATAGAGGAATGCTAGGGCAGTGAGGCAGGAGTGGGTGGGTGGGTGGAGGAGCACCCTCATAGAAGCAGGGAGGGATGAGGTAGGGGTTTGCAGAGGGGAAACCAGGAAGGGAGATAACATTTGAAATGTAAATAAATTAAATAACCAATTAAAAAAAAATACATGCCCTTTCCACAAATCACAAGACTGAAGATGGCAAGGCCAACTAAAAGGGGGTACTTATACTTATTACAAATAAGAGTCAAAAAGACATAAAATGAGGGTCCATCTCAGGTTCTTTCTGGAAGGCCTCTATTGCCTCTCTTCCAGTCATCAGTCTCTCGTCATGCTTAGAACATATATAAGCACTTTGAGAACACTGGAGAAAACAAAACAAGACAGAACAAAATAAAACATCTTTGATGTTAAGCGTTTCTCTGAAAAACAAAACACAACCTACTTCCAGACAAAAATGACCTTAGTCATTCCGTCCTAAGTGCAAATGAGGACCCCTCTATCTACAGAACCTAGATACCATTGAGTACCTTAATTATTTTAAAGGCAAAATTGAGGTCAATCTCATTCAGCTAAGCGTTTAATCCCTGTTACCTAGTTGTATGAGCCTAAGGCAAATGATATCCTTTCAACTTCAAATCCTCTACCCTTGGCACCCCAAAATTGGTAAAAAACTGCTCACAAGGATGTTCACATTTGAACCATAAATGTCATGTCAGTTGCTATGATGGATAATCTTTATAGTCAACTAAATTGGATTGAGAAGAATGTATGATTTTGGTGGCAAACACCTCTGGTTGTGTCTTCGAGGGTATTTCTAGAGGCTAATTGTGGCTTGAATGTGGCTTATTGCATCTAATAGACTGGACCCAAGGTGGAACAAAGTGGGATGCAGCTAGCACAGGCTTCCTCTCTCTCTGCTTCCTGTGCACCATGCAGTGAATTGTTCTGCTCTATCACACGTCCTCTGACATGCCAGACTGAAACTATAATTCAAAATAAGACCTTTCTTATTTTAAATAGTGTTGTTAGGTATTCTGTAACCATGACAAAAAGCTAAATGAAATTAAAGAACTAAGATCTTATATATGAAAGGGAATTTGTCATGAAGGACAATCCTTTATTAAATCATGGGCTTGCTCTTTGCTGCTAGCTGGGCACAGAACAGCTATTTACCACATACATCGCCTTCTGTTGGCTCAGCCTTCAACTTACTTTGTTGAATTTATGCAAACATCTTTCTCAATCCACAACATATCATTCCTCCCCTTCACACCGATCTTTATAAAACAAAACATTTCATTTTCTTATGGTCCAATATTTTAACTTCTTTACGTACTATGTTTGTCTTCTACCTCATCCTTCTGACAGCTGCTGGGATCAAAGTTTTGTCCTATGGATTTGCTCATTTCTGCTTTCAGTTCTCTCAGTTTTAACTTCATGTAATTAGCATATTTGATACAGCCTTTATAATGTTCTTATTAATTTGATGGTCTCTTTACTATATACTATTCTTCCTGGCCTGTCATAATTTTCTTGCTCTGATATTTTTGTTAGTTTCTTTTGAAGAATATTTATGATTTCATGATATTTATACTTTAATAAACTAGTCATCTTTGTATTTTATTATGTTGCATCATTTATGCTTAAGAAAATTATTGGTATTTTAGTAGTTAAATGTGCCATTCTGTTCTTTTGAAAATGTTATTTTTTTATTTTTGGACATAATATAATTAAATAATTTCCCTATTGGGTATCTTCAACCTAACCCTATTAAACACCTCTCCTTGCTCTCTTTCAGCTTTTTTCATAACTGTTGTTACACACACACACACACTCACACACGTATATAAACACTAATACATGCAAAGTGAAAATCACGTAGCTATTTCTAAATATATATGTACAAGCTGCTCAGTCTGTATAATGTTACTTGTATGTTTTGAGAGCTGATTATTGGGAATTGGACGACCAATGCCATCTTTCTCTTCCCTCTTTCTCCAGCTCTTATCATTCCTTGGTTGCCTGTAGTTCCTTGTGTAGGGTCAAAATCTCATGGGATTTTCACCATCCACTTTGGCATGTTTGTTGTTGTCCTTTTTTTCAGATCATCTTTAGTCAGTCACATTAGTGAGTCTTTATGGGAGTAACTACTAAGATTCCTAGGAGAAGAAATCTCACAGAGAACTTCTTGTTACTCTGGCTCTTATGATCTTCCCAGGGCTTCTTCTGCAATGATCACTGAGACCTAGGTGTGAAAATTGTCTTGTAGAAATATCTATTGGGACAGGGCTCCACAACTTTGGAATTTTATTGGCTGTAGTTTTCTATTATGGTCTTTATCTGTTGCAAGGAACCATTTCATTGGTTAGCGGTAAGAACTAAGTTTATCTGGGTATGTAAAGGCAAATATTTGGAATGGAGTTAGGGATTATGCTGGTTTAGTAAAATGGTCGTTGTGGGTGAGTCCTTTTCAAAAATTGATAACTTCTCTAATCCTGGGTACATGGCTAGATTTCCAATGCCGGGCATGATTTTCCTCTTGTTCAGTAGTTAGTAAGTCCTATTAAATAGCTAGTGATTACTACCAAGGTTATATATACCACTACTGCATCCTTTGGGCTATCATGCCATTCTGGCTGATTTTGTGGTTCATAGGTATCATAACTGGGTAGGACTTCTGGTAGGTTTCTTCCTTTGGATGCTTACACAGTCTCTTCTGGTATCTTCAAAGCTAGTCTTCAGGGAGGAGGCTTTCAGGTCATTTTTATCTCAGGGTTCACTTGGCCCTGTTTCTGAAATTCATGATGTTTCCAGCAACGGGAACTTATCTTCTATCTCTGGGGGCAATCAATGACAATAGCAATAGCCTGTAATATTTTTGAGACTCTCTTGGAAAACTCTGACCAACAACTCCAAACAGGACTTCTCATGGTTGATACTGGAGTTTTTGTGAGATGCTTTTTATCTCTTGGTAGAAGCAGTGTCGATCCAGATATAAAAATTTCATTTAAACCAGACATACATGTGTTATAGGTATTTTAGATGGGTAGTTCACAGTATGGGTCTTTATGTCTTCTTCAGAAATCCTTCTATTATTGTGCCTCCTTTCCTTTTGCTTCTATATTTTTGCCTCTCTAGTTGGAGCTTTCTCTGTTTTCTACATTTTCCTAATAAGATCCCTTGTACTCTGCTATTCACTTTTTCACATTTTCACTGCCTAGAAATGGTCCATTTTAATTTCCCTGGTTTCTGTAGTTACTCCTGTATATGTACTCATGCATGAACATATGGAACTAGATACCTCAAATGAAAGAGAGAACATGTGATGTTTGTCTTTCTGGGTCTTGGATTATGTCACTAACCATAATCTTTTATAGTTGCATGCATTTGCCTGAAATTTTCAGGATTTCTTCTTTCTTTATAGACAAGCAGTAATTATAGTACATATGTACCATGTTGTCATTATCCATTCTTCACTTTAAGGACATTTGAGTTGTTTACATTTACTAGATATTGTGAATAGAACAGCAATATCTATTAAATGATAAATATGATCAAACAAGTATCTGTAAAAGAGTTTGTAGCATCCTTTGGGTAAACCCCAAAGAGGACTACAATTGAGTCATATGGTAGATTTCTTTTTAGTTTTGTGAGAATTCACCCCACTGATTTGTAGAGAAGCTGGACAAATTTGCAATCCTACCACAAAGAATGAGGGTTCTCTTTCCTCCACATTCCTTTAAAAAAATGGTTATCCACTGTTTTAGTGGTCTTTGCCATTCTGCCTGAGCTATGATGAAGTTTCAAAGTTATTTTGATTTGCATTTCTTTAATTGTTAGGAATGACAAACATTTGAGCTATTTCTTAGTGATTTTTTTTTCTTTTGAAAACTTTATGTTCATGTCTCAGGCCAATTTTTTTGAATTGGTAATTTGTTGATCTTTTTGTGTGTTTGTTTGACTCTTTGTTTTTATAATTCTTTATATACTTTGGATATTAATTCATTGTTAGATGTATGGATGGCAAAAGTTTTCTTTCATTCTGTGGGGTTTCTCTTTCCCAGATTCATTATTTCTTTGGCTGTGCAGAACTTTTTTGCTTTTATGAAGTTCCATTTGTCAATTGTTGGCCTTCATTCTTGGGCAAATGGAGTCTGATTCAGAAAATCCTTTCCTCTGTCTACATCATGTAGGGTACTGCCTGAGTTTTGGTGTTTCAGGTTTTATCTTTAAGACATTGATTTAGAGTTAGTTTTTGTGCAAAATGAGAGATACTTGTCTCATTTGATATTTCTGCATTCAGTTTTCACAATATCATTTATTGAAAATTCTATTTTTTCTCCAGAGTATGGTTTTAGAATTCTGCTGTGAATCCATCAGACCCTAGATGTTTTTGTTCCTGGAAGGCTTTTGTATTTATATTTCAAGCTCATTATTTGATATGTGTCTGCTTAGGTTGTTGACATCTTGGTTTACTTTTCGTGTTCAGACTGAATCTAGAAATTCATTTCTTTCTTTCAAGTTTTCCAATTTAATGGACTACAGGTTTTTGAAACATTCTCTTACTTAAGATATTCCAAATTTTGCTGTCGTCTGTTGTAATGTTTCCCTGTTCATTGGTGATTCTGTTAACTTGGGTTCTTTTTTTTTTTTTTTGGTTAATTAGACCAAGGATCTGTCAATCATGCTTGTCTTCTTAATGAATAAGTGCATAGATCCATTGATTCTTTTTATTATTATTATTTTGTTTCCTTTTCTTTAATCTCTGTTCTGATTATTAAAATTATTTGCAACCAACTTGGTTTCTATTTGGTTTGGTCTTATTATTCAAGAGTTTTAGTTGTATCATTAAGTCATTTATTTGTTCTCTTTCTGATTTTTTTTAGTTTTTTTAGTTTAGGTATTTGGAGTTATAAATTTCCCTTATCAGACTGTTTTTAATTGGTCCCAGAGACTTTGTTCTGTTGTGTTTTTATTGTCATCATTCAGTAATGAGTTGTTTCATCTTCCTGAGTTTGTGTATTTACTAGAGATGTGTTTGCTGTCAATGTTAAGTTAGATTATAATGTTGTAAAATAGAAGACAACAAGGAGTTATTTTAAATTTGTAAAGATTTCTTTTGTGTCACATGATGTGGTCTATTTTAGAAAAGCATCCTTGTGTTGCTGAGTAGAATGCGTGTTCTTTCGTGTTTAGGTTGAATATTTTATAGATATCTGTTAAGTCCAATTAATGTATGATGTTTCTCTGTATTTTTTTTGGTCTGAATGAATTTTGTTTCTGATTCATTCAGTTATTTTTTTGTCTTTTAGTCAGAGAATTGAGGCCATAAATATTTAAAGTTATTATGTAAATGTTTGTGTTAATTGCAATCATTGTATTATTGTTTTCGGTGGTGTTATATGTGTTCTCAGTGGTACTTTGTGTTTTAATAATTATATATATATATATATATATATAATAATTCTACATTATATATATATGTATGTGTGTGTATGTGTGCGTGTGTGTGTTATGTTGTGTGTAAATTTGGGCTCATGGCTATGTACTTTCCTCTCTTAATCCTGAAATGTTGCTTTCTATGTTTTTTTAGTTTGATTTGTTATATGTAATTTTTTAAAATACTATTTATATTGCAGGAAATTTGTCTTTCTTCAAGTATTAGAAATATTTTTGCTGAGCATATTAGTCTACGTTGGTCCTCATGGTCTTTCAGGGCATGAACTTTATTGTTCTAGGCTCTTCTGCCTTTCAAAGTTTCCATTGAGAATTCAGCCTTAATTATATTGGGATTTCCTTTATATATAACTTGTGTTTTTTTTTTCTTTTTTGAATTTTCACAGTTTTTGCTTATTTTGTCTCAATCCTCTGCTGTATCTTGGAGTTGTGATATTCCATCATCTACTTGATTCACTGTACTTGTAAGGCTTTCTTTTGGTTTTTTTTTTCTAATTCAGTTATTATAGTTTTAACTTGCATCTTCATCATGCCTATCTCTCTACTAAATTTCATATTTAAGTCCTGGATTGTCTCCATCAGCCAAATCTTCGTGTTTTCTTGGTCATCACTCAGGTGTTTATTCTCCTTAAGCTCTTTCTTCTTAGTTTCACTGAGCTGTTTCTTTTTGTCTTCTTTAAACACTTTGAACTTTTTGATGAAATTTGTGGTTATTATTTTAAATTCTGTTTTCTGTTATTAATCTAGGAAATCCTCATTGTCAGACATTTCTAAAGTAGTGATACATTTTAGAGGGGAAATATGATCTCTCATATTGTTTGTGCATTTTTATAAAACCTAGGAATATGGGCTTTCTTTGTTAGTTCTGTTGTGATATGAATGAAGCAGGTTGGGCAGAAAATATGTGCAAGTGGGTTTGGGTTAGAGGTTGAGAACGGCTTAGGTAGAATCAACAAAGGCGGATAGAAGAGACTAGACTGGTATACGGAATATGTGCCTTGGTCCAAGCTTGGAGTGTAAGGGTAGACCTAGTGTGGCAGAGAGTCGGATTAGGGCACAGGAGGAGCCTGTGGGTCAGTGGCAGACATGCTGGATCTTGAAGGAAGGCTAGCATTTCTTTGTAGTATAGGCAGGGGTGGCCAGACTAGGATCAGACCCTATATGTGGGACCCTAGGATCCAGGATAGAGCTGGAAGGTTCTGCAAAGCACATGGAGAGGAGGAACAAACAGATTCATGGACAGCTCCTGGAGAATGATGTACAGAATCTGGGTGGGTGGAGAGAATCTGTATGTTGTCTGTCATTCTAGTCTTTGATTTATCTTTGTTTTTGTAGGTTGATTTTTCTCTGCTCAATTTCTTTTGTCTTCCTACTATGTCCTTGCCTGACATTTGAAACAATTTCTATGACTTGGTTAAGACACAGTGTTACTGTGATTATGTGGCCTTAACGTTGCTCTCGTTGGTGGTTAGCTGGCCTATTTACTAGCATTAGTGCTTAGTAACCCAAGTCAAGTGGAGAAACCCACTGTTATTTTAATTTCTTTGACAACTCCTCTTCGTACATCATTGTCTTGACTATGAGATGGTTTTGGGAAGTTCACTGCAATTATCAAATGTGTTGATAAAACATATGTAGAAAATGGTATTTTAGTCCTTGTAGCTATATTTGTCATATATTTGTTCATTCTTTCTAATGTTATAAGAGTGTTTCTGGGCAAGGAGCATTCTTTTAACTATTTATTAATTATTTCTCTTCATTGGCTAAAGGAGATTGTCATAAATCTTAGCAGCTGATAGTTTTCTTCAAACGCAAAATTACCATATTATTTCTTTCTGATTTTTCTGGTGGCTAATGTGAAGGCCTTTATTGTTCTAACCTTGTTTGGGTTATGTGTCATTTACTTCATTTATTGTGTGTGTTTATATATGTATGTATGTATGTATGTATGTTTATATGTACAATAAGCATGTATGGGTATCAAAGGACAACTTCAGGCACTGGTTCTCTCCTTCCCCTTTCCTCACGTTCTAGGTCACTAGGCTTGTTTTACTTGCTAAATCATCTTGATGGCCATTTTTTAGGATTAAATTGTTAAACATTTTAGTGTGGTTTTCCTTGATTTCATTATATCAGGTTTTTTTAGCTTCTTGTATATGTAGGTTTATATCTTTCTCTGGAGAAGTTTTTAGTTATTATTTTTTTCAAAAATTATTTCAATCTCAATTTTTTTTTTAACTTTCATTTCTGGGATTCTGATACTATGAATTGACAAGAGTTTTTCTGTTGTCGTCTAGGTTTCTAAAGAGTTTTTTTCTCATTCTTTGTTTCCTCAACTTTACTAATTACGCAGCGTGCCATTTCATTATGCTTCTTGCTCCATGTAGCAAGTATTTACCTATTTATTTATTTATTTGCTTTATAACTTGCATTTAATTCTTACTATAGTTTTTATGTCCTTAACAAGATTTAATGAATTTCCATCTGTGTTATGAGGATGTGTAAGAGATTTTTAAAGATTTGTTAATTTTATTTATATATGTGTGTGCATGTGTTTTTGTGCACCACAAGCATGCGGGTGGCCACATAGGGTAGAGGACATAGGATCTCTGAGAACTGCAGTTACAAACAGTTTTGAGCACCTCCTATGAATTTTAGAAACCAAACCCACTTTGTCTGTAAAAGCTGCAAGTAATCTTAATCCCTAAGACATCTTTCCAGCCTGAGTATAATCATTATAGTATTTACGATAGCAAATTTCAAGGTCTTGCCAGATTCTTGGAGCATTAGGCGACTGTCAATCTTAGCGTTGGTTGATTGTCTTATTCCCCCAAGTTGTGAATTTCCTGATTCTTGGTGTGACATAATTTTGACTTGTAGAATGAGCAGTTCACCTCTTCGTTTATTACTATGTGAGTCAGAATAAGACTTAAATATCTTATTTTAGCATTCACGCTCTCTTGGGTTAACATGCTATCCTGGATTTTGTGGACTGGGGTCCCGGTGTTGCTGGCAGATCCTGTTATTCTCTGGAGGAGGAGCCTACCTGGGGTGGGGGAGTCAGGAGGCCACATCGTTAGCCTTCCTAGGCCTAGTAGAGTGAGGCTAGTGCTAGCGGACATGCCCGCCATACTCTTTTCTTATCTCAGGCACTCAGCCAACCTTATATGCTATCCTCAGGTTCTCAGTAGAAAATGAATGGATTTATCCATCATTTGAGGCCACAAGTTAGAATATCACATTAATGCTTTGGTTTCTATATTTAGCAATCACCTAATGAAAGTTCCTTCAGAATTTTATTCAGATGTTTTTTGTTTTTTGTCTTGTCGCTATCTCTCTCCATTGCCATCAACGTGAACGTGTGGAGTACTGTAACAGCTGCAGTGCTGAGAACCTCCCTGTAGCTGTTAATTTCCAGCTGTCTGCCTCACTCTTTCCACACTAAAACTGTGGACCCTTTTGCTGAGTCAACAAGATGAGGCCTTTTAGGCCAGCTACCATGGGGCACCCCTTTTCACTTCCTAACTTATGCTCTCAGTTGCTTTCCACCCCCACCTCCTCCCCACCCTGTCACCCTCACACCCATCAGTGTGTGCATGCACGCTCACACACACACACACACACACACACACACACACACACACACACTGTAATCTGTGTTTTTTCAGAATGTAGCTCATCGTTTACCTTTCTCCCCTGGCTTATTATGACTGATCAGGTAGGCATGACTTTCTCAAAGAAGATAAAGGTTGCCAGGGGCTGTGTGAAGGACAGGCTTGCTAAGCAACTTTACCTTTCAGGTTGTTTCCATGTTCTGATTATTCAGTTACTCTTCCAAGGACCTGGCTCCATATCACTCATCCATGAGTGTAATGGCCATCCTCATTCATAATTCCCTTTCTAATTGCTTCCTTTTTCAGCTAGGTTATGAGTTTTATGAGGAAGAAATTATGCTTTATCTCTTCTATTCCAGGAAAAACTTAAATGTGTTAAGTTTGTATTTTAAATTTCTTCAATAAAGAACCCTGTGTTGAAGGCACATATGATGCTCTATGCTGCTATAGAACAAAAGCAGCTTCACCAAGTAACTCTGGATGAAAATTTCTGAAGTCATCACCTTTTTCTTTTTTATTAGTTGATTAATAAATATTTTGCCTCAGTATTAAAAGCCTATCATAAAGTGTTTGATACTCATGGCTTACTGAATATCACCTTTTTATTTTTTATTTTTTATTTTTTCATTTTCAGACACCTTTTTTCAGACTCCCCTTTCTGAAACAGGAATTTATTACTCGTGCTTTCTTATTGCTTGTTGTAGTCATTTTCCTCAAGCCTGTGAAAGAATATCTTACAAAAACAACTTAGGAGAGGGGAGAGGTTTATTTTAGTTTGCAGTTCGTGAGATACAATCTACAGAGGGATGTAAGACATCGTGGTTGAAAGGACTGGATCAACAACAATGGGAGCTTGTGGCTAGGTTCATCATAGAGACAGATAGCTGAGATGTCAGGACCAATCCAGGAGCACATATCACCCTCAAGTTCCACCTATCTAGAAACACGTTTCGGATACCTAGGTCCTATATGCAAAAGCTTCCCTAAACTTCCAAGACACACCACAAGCTTTGGACTCAAATGCAGGATGCTGTTCGACACTTTGCATGTTCAGACCCTAACATTACTGCAGAGGACTTTAAAATAAGACAATATAATGTTCTTTTACCAACCATTTTCTTTCAGGCGTTCCATTTAGTGACTATGTCCCCTAAGGACATCTATTTTGATGACTACTGTTTACACATTTCAAGCAAGAGAGCTAGATTTAGAGAAGACTCAGTCCAGTGTGTGACTGGACTCCTCTTTTAGTAATTCTATATGAGGAACTTGACAGTGTGGAGTTTTGAAAGACTTTTTATTTCTTTTTGTCCAATGATACCATTAATAATTAAGTTACCTCAGCAAATTTTCCAGTGTATTCCAGGTCAACCCCAAGTCAGTTTATGCTCAGTGATCTTTGACAATTCAGTTGGGATCTTAATCTGTAATGGCTCAGCCACCTATTCAGCTCATATAATACTCCCTGTTTGTTTGTTTGTTTGTTTTTAAGATGACAAGTATTATGAAAAGCACAGGTAAGCAAAGCAATAAAAGTTCTTTTTTACTTCACAATATGTTTTAAATATATAGTTAAACTCTTATTTTTCTTTTGATAAATCAAAGAATCATAATGTAAATTTTTATACCATGTCACTTAATACTTTTCTGTTTATTTGTGAAAATAACCTTAAAAATCACAGACAGGTTCACTTGAGACATTTTTAACATGATTCACACTAATACAGTCAAGAACATGATTGGTGATCCAGACTTGGGGGCACCCGCCTGTGGCCTCAGCACTCAGAAGGCGGTAGAAAGAAAGTAGAGACCTAGGCTCCACAGGGCAACTTTCTCTGCAAAAGTCAAAACAAAACCCACAAAAGGATACAGCAAAATTCATTTTGAAATGAGACACCAAGGGAAAACTTTGTGATCAAACAAATCTGTTTGCATTGTTTTCATGAGCCCTGTATGCTGACACAACCACAGGTAAGAGTTACAGTTTGTAATGGAAGAAAGTTGACTCTGAACACCACATTCAGACACAGAGCCTGCTTCTTTCACTCAGCCATAGGTGACTGTGGGTCTTTTGTGATCTTGCCCGGTCCCATTCTTTTGATTATATACTGAATTTGGTGTTCCCTATATATCCATAGGCTGTGTTTCCAGGACTTTCAGGAATACCACATCTTCAGCAGCTCAAGTATTTTACATATAATTGTGCATAAATGAAGTATGTAAAGGAGTAATGCATTTATGAAAAAACTGTATGAGTTTATAAATATATTGATAAAATACTATATGATACAATTGTGAGTATACATAAAACCAGTACCCTATTTACACTTTATTTTTGACTGGCTTCTCTTTGTCAATTGTTCAGTCGATCCTTTTAGGTACTTTCTGGACAACTAAAGGATTGGAGTTTTAAAATAAAAAAATAGCCTGTTATTTGCATAGCATTCCATGTCCTCTCGTGCTGTGCAAATTATCTATAATGCATGATACAATGTAAATATTTTGAAAGCAATTGATTTATTGTAACAGTCAGAGGAAATGATAAGAATGAAAGTCAACATTCATTCAGTACAGATATGATTTCCACCAGTATTTTCTCTACAAAGAAGATTTCATGCATGGATCTTTTACCTGGGCAGTTGTATAATTTCTATAGTTGTTTGGGTCCTATAGGGCCTGGGTGCTTTATCCTTACATCAGCTTACAGCTTGACTCTGGAGCACAAGCTTTGGGTTGGAAGCTCTGAGCTCGAAGGCCCTAAGAGTAGGCCCATCTCTGTGGAAAATCCTATTGCTCGAAGTTGTTTTGTGCTGGAGAACCCTGAGTAATGCAGCACTGAATGATCATCTTCTCAGATGAAAGTTTATGCCACATAAGATGAAACGGCTTTCCAACAACATAAAAAAATTCCATACCTTTCATGCCTGGCTTTCTGACCAAAGTGGCAAAACCATCAGAGACTTGTGCTTGGGGTTTACCAAGTTGGAATTCCAGTGGTACACTTGTAAGCTTGATCTAATGATGTTCTGAGATGAACATAGAGAATGGATTGAAGAATTCCACGAACACAGTGTTTGTTACACACACACACACACACACACACACACACACATGCACACACGCACACACCCATGCACCTACCTACCCACCCACACACACAACCATTGTTCAACAGGGGTAGCTGTACTTAAGGAAAGAGTTTCTGGAGAAATCATGTAAGGAACACAGACTTAGCCATAGCTCTTCTCTGCAAAGCTCATTTCCAGCACTTCTCTGAGTTTTCCCCAATTTCAATTTCCAGCCATGCAGGTGGCCTGTCTAACTTACACCCTGAACTCAATGCTGCTGGGCATGGGTGAAGCACCTGCTCTCCTGGAAAAGCAGCTATAGGTATGTGACAGCAGCTCCAGGGACTTGGCTCATATGTGCATGTGCAGACAGAGCAGCCACCTGCAGGAACAACATAAGTATCGTGTAGAGCAGTAGGAATGCCTTCTTTGTGTGCCGCAGGGAGTTCACAGAGCTGGATTCTTTTCTTGGCTCAGAAAATTCCTTACTTGGGTAGGTTTGTTGACATGATGAAAAGGAGCTGCCTTGTTTCCAACTGTTTCCTAGGGTGAGTGTCTCTCCTGAAATGTAACAATGTTGTGTTGAATGCCTGAGTTGCTTCTTTTCTTTCTTTGACCCCCTATGAAGCCCGTTAGTAGCTCCCCCATAAAGTTACTGCCAAACTGAGGAACTCCTGAACCTTCTATCATATTTATAAAAGTAAGAATTGTTAAAAAAAAATAATCCAGAAGCTGTAGAAAGAACACCTCACATGTTATTCAATAAAATGGCTTCTCTCTTCTGTGCTGTGTATTTTCCTAGTAGATTATGCTAGATATGAGTGATTCAGTATAGTAACTGGGGTTTCATTGATTGCCCACAGTGTAAGAGAAGGCAGTGCTGTTCTGGATCTTTGAGAGTTGTAAAGTATCTGATAATATCCCCAATCAAACAAGAATTGAGCAATAATCCTGAAGCCATTGATCAATATACACATTGAGAGATCTCTGACTTTGAATGGGAGATTATTTTTAAGACATTTACTTTCTACAGAAGCTAGACAATTATGTTAACCTAACATTCAAGAAAAGATTATATATAATATGAATTTATTGCAAGCAGCATATGAAAAATTGATGGAAGGGATGATGATTCAAATCTACAATCATTATGGGGTATCTATCAGATGTGTTGTGTGACCAAGTCAGGGACATCCAACACCAAATGTCCCACCAAACGTCATACTTTAGATGATAGCAAGGCACTACAATGTGAATTCATTCATTTCTGCAATATACCCGAGTATTTGCAATATAACATGCACTAGGGTAGCCAAAAGCATTGTTGCCTCAAATGATTTTTATATTCTGAGAGGTTTCAACTCTTTTGCAGTATAAATACTAAAAAATTGAGTGTTAATTGCTTAATATAAAAATTAAGAATTAGGTGTATGCCTGAAAATTTCTCTTAGTACTCACCTTCACACTGCTTCATTTCTACCTAATCAGGATTATTTGCCTAACTTTCTTTGCAATGTTTAACCTTTGTCTTCATCCGACAATAAATTCCCCATCCTATCTCTGATTCAATGGGGAAGGAAACACCATGGTGACTGTGACAGAGGAATAGGAACTACGCTAAAAGAAATGATGAAAAAGGTTGTTTTGGAAAGAGGGAATGAATGAATGTCAAATACAAGGCATAGAATAGAGAGCTAAAGTTGGCTAAGGACATAAGGGAGAGAACAGGATAATGCTCACGCAGATGCCCTATAATGAACATAGATTGTTTCTATGTGCTGAAAGGCCAAACACCAAGTCAAAATGGAATCTATCACATTTAATTGCATCTTGTTTCAATCTGTCACAGTGTTTCAATTAACTATGGTGGCCTATCAGTTAGGTTGAACAAAGTATGCATTGGAGAAATCCTAGTCTTACACAACAGAGTTGATTTGTAGAAAAAGTTCACGTACAAGGTAGACCAGAAAGGGATATGATGAACTGTGGATCCTACTTCAAAACCGTGAAAATGCTTCCTACGGGAAAGAAGAGGATAGCTTTTCTCTCAGGGAGAAAACAACGGTCATACGTTCAGAAGAGCAGAAACCTATAAGATCTTAAGGGTCCTGCTCAAGCAGTGGTCACATTGCTGGGTTAGATGGGAAGAGACCCAGCTTTTTGCAGCTTTTTGTTGGAAGCTGAACTACATAGAGGAGATTTTCTTGTAGTTATGCTGCTTGCAAGTGCTTTGAGGATGGTAGCTTTCATGAGTCTTTACCAGCATTGTGATGGCATTTGGCAATACAACTGCTTTTGAGGTAATCTATGCTCTTGTAAGTAACCACTCACTCATACTCTGTTAACTCCAAGAAAACCCATGCTTCACCAAGTTGAACTGGGGTTCAGACATTACTTCTGTCTGTCATTGGTTGCCTGTCTGTGATGTGCAGTCACTTCTTCCTAGAATAAAGTCTCATACATGTCCATATACTCAGCATGAGGTAAGGGATGCAAAAAGACCTCCGGCTGCCTTCATGGCACACTGAGACTGACCGTTGCAGGCATGTCCTGCATTTGCCCCAGAAGTCTTTGTCACATATGTAACATTCAAGTTCAGAATTATAACTGGCGTCATGTTGAAGCTATCACAGAGGTAAATAAATTATTGTTCACCTCAATTATATTCTGTGCCGTGGGATGATTTAGAAGAGACAGGAAAAAACAGTTGCTAATATTGCAAACTCTTTGCTTGGGGCTACACACTATGTGTGCATTTTTCTTGTAGACAGACTGTTTCAGTGTTCTGTTACCGTACACAGACACTTAAGACTAGAAACTTAGACTTTACAGGGCTCATGCACTTTATTCTAGTTTGCATTTTGAAGCTCTCCGCAAACATAATCTAAAGCTACAATTATCCCCCATTTCCCCTCCATATCCCTTGTTCTCTTCTGAACATGACATGCACTTGTAAATTCACAGTGACTGTAGTTGCCTGCACAAGATCAATCCAGTCAGCATCCCAACATGGAGTAGGAAGGGTGTCATGCACCGTGCCCTCATCCTAGTGCCTATGACAGTTGATAGCCTTTTGGGGGAGAAAGAGTCATTTTCTTGTGGTTCCTGGTAAGCTGACCATTCTCCAGGGGATAATTCTACACCCAGGAGCACATGGGTAGCAAAATACGGAGCGAGTGGATTGATCTTAACAGGAGGAGGGCATGAAGCCCTTCATTCGTGTGGGTTTTTGTTTTTCTTGTTGTTTTTATTTTAGAGGAAATTCCTAACAATGCTTGAGCCTATTGATCACTTACTTTCTACTGTTCAAGTAACAGCCTTTTATGCAAGTTTGCACATGAAGGAGGACTATGACCATATGATTGTATTTCTTGCATCCAAAGGCCCAGTTATAAAATCCTGCCTTGCCTTTAGTAGTTCTTGCTGAGTCTTTAGTGGGAGAATTTTTTAGGGGAACCAGATAAAGAGTGAAGTTTAAAAAGCACAAAATTATATATTTTGAAAAGGGATAGAACAGTTCCAAAAACATACAAATAAGAAATATTATACAGACTGAAGAGTATAAACATACACACGCACACACACACACAATTAGTGGGGAAAAAAGAGCGTGCATTTGAAGGAGAGTGGGAAGGGGTGCATTGGAGGGAAGAAATGTAATGAAATTATAATCTCAAAAAATAAGAAGATTTCAATAGAAAACAAAACTAAACAGAGAGCAAGACTGAAAGCCCCTCTCGGGCTTTGAGTAACAGAAGAACATAAGGAGTAGACAGGACAAGCCCTACGTGATCTGGTTCTGCTTTCAGAGAAAATGGGAGCAAGTAAATGACCTATTAAGGACTGAGACTTTGGAGACCCAGGGCATTTGAACTTTGGGATCACTTTGGCCCACTTCCATTTTCTGGATTCCTTCTCTTTTCGAAATAAAACAGGCTTTGTTGCTATCTCTGTCCATGTGTCTCAGGTCCAATTCTTTTCTCTGGGACACAAATGCCTGGAAATCTCAGAGGATGCCCTTTAGACTCTGGACCACACCTATAACAATTCTACCCACTAGGCATTTCCTCCATGGACTACAGAGCAATTAATCTTCCAAACTGAAACATGAAGAAACCTGAATGAACTACTGGGTGTCTTTGTAGATCATGACAATGCTCTTAACATATGATTTTAAACAAAACGATGTCCACCTCTTCAAAATGGAATGTAGCCAAATAGTTCTTAACTTGCCCATGTTAATCACAGCAATGTGGATGACTAACTGCAAAGAGGAGGCACACCAAATTCAGTAGATGCATTAAGAAAATAATCCAAGATGGGTCACACAATCAAGTGAGACTTCACTTCCCACTTTCTGTGTAATTAAATTTATCAGCCTTTGAAAGGCTAACTTTGCTTTTTGTTTTTGCTCTAATGAGCCTTGGGAGAGCACTGGGCCATCAACAGTGTTGAGAGCTCCAGGACAAATAAACTCAGCACACATGAGATACAGAGCTCCAACCCATTTAATAACTAGTGTCACCAACCTTATTCTCTGTCACTTCTGTTTTAGAAGATGCTCTGCTTTCCTTATTGTTATCTTGTTCCCTGTTCCCCATGGAGCTGGAGCTCATTGAATCCCTCTGTTCTCTGAGGAGCATTCTTTTATGTGGTTTGTGTGCTGGGTTTCTGCCCCTCTGAAGTGTTGTTCCTTCACTTTGCTGGGTAGCTCATTCCATCCAATATATGGTTACCAGTGAGAAAAATTAACCTTTGACTCCTTGAATCTTCAGACCTTCCTTCCCTGGTACATTCATCCATATGGTGTTACCACACTGTCTTAATAAAGTTGCTCAAATCACTTAGGTTGTTATCTCATCACGTTGGTTCCCTGTTGAGACCGTCCCAGAAGTGGGATTGGAACTAGAGTTACCGTTGCGTGTATTCTCATTCTATGTAGGCTGTCACTGCAGGCTGGCAAGAGGGCTCAATGGGCAGAGGTGTTTGCTGCCAAGCCTGGTGATCTCAGTGGTAACCTTAGAACCCACAGAGTAGGAGAGAACAGAATCTCTCTGACTTCCACAGCTCCACACATGTGCCTGCATGCACGCACATACATACACACACTTTAAAACAGAACTTTAAAGAAATCTAACACTATTTGCTAAAATACAATATTTTTAAAGGAATACATTTAAAAGAGATGTTATTAAATGAGCTATAAAATATGAAGCATAAGAGGATCCCTTTCTAAGAATGTATGTTGCATTTAAAGCTGGCCATGAAGATACAGTGATTTTGTTATACTCCAAACATATCTTTAGAGTAGAATTAAAAATGGAGCCAGAGACCCAGTAATTGTTCTGTTATGTTAAAATCATGTCCTTGAAATAGCAGTCAAAGGCCTAAGAACAGGTGACGTTACAATACAAAATGTTGACAGAGCAGAGGAAAGCTCAAAGGCACAATTTGGCAGTGTTTATGAGGGAAGGGAAGCAACATCCAGGAAGTAGACACAGAAGAAATGGAGCTGCCAGAGGTCATAGTAAGGGATCTGTCTTGTCTTCTCATAAGTAACTCCAAACGCTGGAGCAATGGCCACAAATGGGAGATTAATAAATGACCACATACTGTGTTTTGGGCATAACACATATTCCTATTTTATATAATAGCATAAATTTAAAACTAGTAACTTTGAAAACTGGATGCCTATGCTTTATATTCAAATAGTGATGATATGGAAGCTTAAAATCAATGCATTTAAAGAGAGCCTCTTGTTGAAAAATCACAAGGCTTGGGTTGGAGATCAGAGCAGAATAAAGTGTTATAGGTGGAATTCTTAGCGCTGGGATGGACAAAATTAAGGCCACTGATCGCACTGATCACACCTGGTGTGCCTTTCCAAAAATGCTTGGTGAATAGTACGTCCCCCACACCCAGTCTCCCTCAGCACTCATCACTCTCCCTTTCCTTCTTTAAGCACACATAAATGCTCTTTGCACAGACTGTTTGTATCTGTTCTTTATGTACTGCTTTTTATCCAGCCTTTGTTATTATTTATTTATTTATTTATGTACACTCCAGATTTTATTCCCCCCTCCTGGTCCACCCTCTGACTGTTCCACATCCCATACCTCTTTCCCAACCCCCTGTCTCCACGAGGATGTCCCTACCCCTTAACCCCCACCCCACCTGAACTCTAAACTCCATGAAGACTCCAGTCTCTTGAGGGTTAGGTGTATCTTCTCTGATTGAACACAGACCCTGCAGTCCTTTGCTGTATATGTGTTGGGGGCCTCATATCAGCTGGTGTATGCTGCTTGGTTGGTGGTCCAGTGTTTGAGAGATCTTTGGGGTCCAGATTGAGACTGTTGGTCCTCCTACATGGTTGGCCTCCTCCTCAGCTTCTTTTAGCCTTTCCCTAATTCAACCACAGGGGTCAGCAGCTTCTGTCCATTGGTTGGGTGCAAATATCTGCATCTGAGTTTTTCAGATGCTTGTTGGGTTTTCTGGAGTGCAGTCATGCTAGGTCTGTTTTTGTGAGCGCTCCAAAGCCTCAGTAATAGTGTCAGGCCTTGGGACCTCCCCTTGAGCTGAATCATACTTTGGGCCTGTCGCTGGACCTTCTTTTCCTCAGGCTCCTCTCCATTTCCTTCCCTGCAGTTCTTTCAGACAGGAACAATTAATGGGTCAGAGTTTTGACTGTGGGATGACAACACCCTCCCTCACTTGATGCCCGGTCTTCCTGCTGGAGGTGGGCTCTATAAGTTCCCTCTCCCTACTGTCAGGCATTTCATCTAAGGTCTTTCCCTTTGAATCCTGAGAGTCTCTCACTTCCCAGGTTTCTGGTGCATTCTGGAGGGTCTCCCAACCTCCTACCTCCTGAGGTTGCCTGTTTCCATTCTTTCTGCTGACCCTCAGGGTTTCAGTCCTTTTCCTTCACACAAAACCAGATCAGGCTCTCTTACTCTCCACCCTCCCTCCCAAGTCCCTCCTTCCCCCCTTGTGATTGCTTTCTTCTTCCTTCCAAGTGGGACTGAGGCGTCCTCACTTGGGCTCTTCATGAAGCTCCTGAATATGCTACTTTGTAACTCCTTTAGAAAGTCTCCTAGTATGTACTGGCTTGTGACTCATTCTTTATGGAAACTTACCCCACTTGCTATTTTATAGCTTGTTCTTTTTTCCTTTCTTTATTTAGTATTTTGCAGTATTTCTTGGAACTGCCTGCTACGTTAAGGTAAAGAGTTTTGCTTAACCAAAATTGCTTCTCTGAACACTATTGATGAAGATTTCGATTATTGATAATATTTTCTACTATAATCAGTATTAGCATGAGCAACATTGACATATTATATGAGGTGTGTATAAATAAGAATCGTAGCTTAAGGGCAAAACAGTTTTGCAGATTTGTTTAATGTAAGGTAGTTTCTAAGGTAGATTTCTAAAACTGGAATGTTGTCTGGTGAATGTATTAACTGTAGTCAGGATCTCCAAAGCCTGGAGAGTTGAAACACTAGATTCTGCATATATTGTTGAATTATAAACAATTGCTGAAATACATACATTTGACTTTGCTAAATTTTCTTAGTAAGCATGGAGTGCTTTGGTCCAGTATCACATTTCACTCTATATGAAGTCGATGTTCTTTTTCATCTTGACCCAACCCAGAGTTGTCTGTAAAGAAGGAAACTCAACTGGGAAAATGTCTCCATCAGCTTGGCCTATGAGCAAGTTTGTAGGACATTTTCTTGTTTACTGATTAATGTGGAAAGGCCCAGCCATTTGGGGGCAACCTCATGCCTGGGAAGGTGGTTCTGAGTTGTATAAAGAGGCAGACCCAGGAAGACATGGGAACAGGCCAGTGAGCAATGTTCCTTCACAGTCCCTTCAGTTACTGCTACCAGATGCCTGCTCTGATTTTCTTTCACATGGACTGTGAGACGTAGAGTGAAATAAATCTTTTACTCCTCAGTGGGTTTGGGTCATGGTGTTTATCACAGCAATAGTAAGCAAACTGAGCATCACTGAGCCTGTATCTGTTCAGCTGCGGACATCCACTACTCACAGATCAGGAAAATTCTCTCTCTTTGTTTTTTCTATGGGATGAATTCAAACACTTTTTCTTTTCTTTGTTTTGTCTTTCACTTTGAGACTTTATTGCATATAATTGAATCTATCAATTTCTTTTTAAGTCTTGTGATCTGTTTTATAACTTTTGCTTCACTGGAATTATAAATTGATTCTCCCAGTCTATTTCATTGTATATTAAATATTTTTCATTTTTCTTAAATGACTGGCTTATTTCATGATGGTTGTGAACCTTGAGTTCCACCTAATTTGTCTTGTTTATTGACTCCATATTATTCACTACTTTTTTTCCTTCAATGTAATATAACTTCTTTGTTATGAGGAATGTTTCAGACATACTTGGGTATGTGCTTGTATTTTCAATGAAATATTATATTTACTTTAGATACATGCCATTCACTTTGGCCACATACTGTACTAGTCTTTAATAGGTTCAACTGCTTTCTTAATTTTTTGTTTGTTTCAAAGATTTTTCCCTCCTCCTTTCTCCTTCTTCTTAAATCTTCTAATTTCAAAAAATATCTCACCTTATTGGTACATTTTAATGAAAGTGTATTAATTTTCTGGCTTACTCAAAACAGTTTTATAGAAATTTGCTTAATTTATACAGATTTCTTTGCAAACATTTTCTGTGGCTTAGTGTTAGTCTTGAAGAAACTGGTCTTACATTTTCCAATTTTCGTTGTTATCTTGGATTGTAATTGTAAAATTTATTCTTTATGTTCATAATATTTCACATGTATCTCTCTGGGTAGCAATGTTTCATGACGAATTATGAACTACTTTGATAGTCACCACAGGGTGGAAATCTCAATAACAGGACAAATATTCCTACCCAGCGCACCAACAGAGGTGAACAACTTCTTGGGAAATATTGCCTGGAAAATATAGGACTTACTGCTCGCAATCCAGTAAATCAGCAAACAAAGATCAATTATCTAGCAAAGGTGTTTACAAACCAGAGGGCTTATGCCATGCCTAATAACCATTTCAGAGTAGCCATGTGTTTATAAATAAAAGCCTAGAGGGTAGAGGGAAAGAGTAGAGCACACATGAATATGGACTAAAGCACTTTTCTTGTAACAAATCTTCCTTTGCAGACTGTGACTGTAGGTATTCCAATATAGGAGTCTATGAGTAGGGCATGCTTAGCCATATCAATATCATTGTATCCAACTGAATGCAACACCTGAGTGAGACAGACACTTGCTGCTAATTCAGGTTGTCACACCCTACTGTTTTCTTCAAGCTAAATGTCAGTTTAATGATTTCTTTGTGATTTCATTGCCATTGACCAGTATTTTTATAACTTAAGATTAAGTATTGAATAATTTAAAATTTATGCGTTATTGTGCAAAATTAATTTAAATGCAGAAAAATCTTTTAAAAAGTGAACATTAGGCAAAATTCTCAAGTCATAGGGCTAGATGATTGTGATCATATTCATTATTTTTAATTGCTTGTGGTCAAACGCAGTTGTTCACAATTCACTAAAAATTTTATGTCTTACTGAGATGTTCCCAGGAACTCTTCAAAGGCTTTTAGAAATAATTCCCTTGCAAATTTTGTACTCATAAGAATTTTCCATAGAGTCAAAGGTAATGATCCTCCCTAATGTGACCATAAAATTCAAATACCTCCAGTGCTCTCCCTTGAAGATACGTTAGCATCACTCTGAGCAAAGAGCAACATTCCTTTGTGTTTCCCAAGGCCATTCCACTGAGATTCATGAGATTCCTATAACACACCCTACTGTTGATGTACCCTAAGTTTTAAAAGACTTATTTATTTATTTACTTACTTATTTACTATTCGTGAGTGTGTGTGCTTGCATAGGTTTATGTGTACCACATTTGTAGGAGCTCTCAGAGGCCAGAAGATGGCATTGGATTCCCTGGAACTAGAATTACAGACAGTTCTGGGCCATCATGTGGATCCAGGTTAGGTTCCTCTGCAAGAGTGTACACTAAACCATCTCTGCAGTTCTGAATTTTCAAATTAAAAATAATAATAATTACAAGCTAACGAATTACTAGGAATTAACTTACTTTTCTAAAAATGTTAAAAGAACATTGGTCTTTTACCTTTAATTATGAGTGAGTAACTGAACCAATGTGGTCTACATTTCAATTTGTCAATCATACAAAGTAGGAAGGGCAGAGACATGGTATAACTGGCTAGCGGGACAGGTAGGGCGTGTGCTAAGAGAGGAGATGTGTTAGAGATTCTTCATACAAACAATACACACATAAGAGAGACTAGCAAAAGGTAGGCAAATGCATAAGCATTCGGATTTCCATAAGCATTTTGGCAAACAATATCATTTGCTATACAGATTGTGCTGTCTGTGAGAAAAGAAAAGTAGTTTTCAGAAGGTGACTTTAGTAGAATACTAACAGTGGTGCTGTGCCAAGTTCAGGGCTTGTTCATTCCAGAGGTAAGGTTTCCACTCTCTATTCAGCTTTGTGACATAATCTGAGAAAGCCCAGGTTTTGCAATATTTTAAATGTATGTAAAAATCTAAGCAAGAAAACTCAATTAATAGGTTTTAGTAATCTGCTTCTTCTGGTCAAAGAATCCCCAATAAATCCATCATATAAGAAGTTTAAACTTGAAAGTGAAGAGAATAAAAGAGAAACCCATGTTTTAAAGAAAACACCCAGAGTTTTAAAAACTTTATGGACACGTCCTCAGCAGATTTGGGTAATTACCAGATGTCTTCTAGTAATATATTCTTCGTTTGGTATGAATTTATGCTCTCCTGGTAAAATGAATTGGTTGCTATACTATTCAGATTTTATTCCTTGGAAAAGCTTGATAAACCTAATGTAATTTCTCCTTTTGAAGAAATGGTGGGTGAGTGTGGTGATGAGTAACTTCAACAAAGGCATGAATAACTTGAATGGCTTCTGTGGGCCTCTAATTTTGTATCAGTAAAGAGGACTTCATGCCTACCCAATTTAGCCTTTACCCCTATGAAGCTGTCTTGCTTTACCTGACATGGTAAATCCCTAAAGTATCTTGTAAATCTGTCACAAACAACCTCTTTTTTAAAAAATTATTCTTTATGTACTGGTAAGTGCAAACAATGACTGCACAGCTAGAATAAAAAGTAAATGTGTCCCATGTAGTCACAGCAGAGATGTTCGCCTCTCTCTGAAGGTGACACTGTACAAACCTCCACTGTTCTTGGATACTGTAGGCTCTGCCCTACCATCCTATAGTGGATTGGTCAGCAAACTCCAAGGACACAGGAGAAAATAACCTGAAATAACATCATCAAGTGTTGTAGGAAGGGATCTGCAAGGGCGCTAAAATAGTGCCAGGAAGAAAGACTTTCTTCAAAGATAAAGGAATTAGTAAGAAAGGGGTTGACTCAATAATACATTGCTTTTTCAGATCTGGAAAATTAGGAAGAATCTTACCAGACCAAATCTCAACAGAATTCTCTGGAAGCAGCTGGCAAAGACTAGTTGCTGTTTTTGTATCTTTAAGCTACTGGTGTTCCCTGCAGAGCTGGCAGCCATGGGAGTAGACACACCAGGATGCTGGGCAAGTAAGGACAGAGGAAATAAATGTTAGCTTTCTCGCCTCTCAGAGGGAGCATTTTTGTTGTCATCCACTTTTTTGTTCTCTTCCCCCATGTACTGGCTAGTTTTGTGAGTCAACTTGACACAAGCTGGAGTTACCCCAGAGCTTCCCTTGAAGAAATACCTCCGTAAGATCCAGCTGTAAGGCATTTTCTCAAGTAGAGATCAAGGGGGGAGAGCCCATTGTGGGTAGTACCATCCCAGGGTTGGTAGTCTTGGTTGCTATAAGAAAGCAAACTGAGCAAGCCACGGGAAGCAAGCCAGTAAGTAACATACCTCTATGGCCTCTGCATCAGCTCCTGCTTCCTGACCCACTTGAGCTCAGGTCCTGACTTCCTTTGGTGATAAACAGCAACATGGAAGTGTAAGCTGAATAAACCCTTTCCTCCCCAACTTGCATCTTGGTCATGATGTTTGTGCAGGAATAGAAACCCTGACTAAGACAAATTGGTACCAACATAGTGGGATATTCCTGTGACAACGTGACCATGTTTTGGGGAGGACTGTGGAAGGATTTTGGAACTTTGAGCTAGAAGAGACATTGGGATGATAAGAGCTGTGTGTGTGTGTGTGTGTGTGTGTGTGTGTGTGTGTGTGTGAATGCGCATGTATAACTTTCTCAGTCTGTATTGTTTTCTTTGTATGTACATGATTATGATTTCAGGGCTGGCCACATGACATTCAATAACCAATTATGGAGTTTATATCTGGTCAATACTCTCTTACTCTCAAATTTTCTTGTTGCCTATAGATCTTTGTCTAGGTATGTATCTCTATGATTTCTCCCTTCCATGTTTGCATGTCTACTGGTGTTGTATTTGTTCATATCTGCAAGTAATATGAAGAAAGAAATGCGGTTTCTTTCTTTTGTGACTGTAAGAGTGAGAAACATTGACCAGCTCTTACAACTATGAGGAAAATCTTTCTGTCAATGTGTTGTAGATATGTAATCTGATAGCAGCAAAGTCTACACTTTTCTAAGGCTTTTGTAAAGAACAGCACAAGACTTGTTTTGATAATTAATCCTGAATTTAAATTAATCCTGAATTTAACACCACTTTGTGTGAGTTAACAACAACTAGGGGACACTCCTCGTTCTTGCTCTGCCTAGGTAGCATGGTCTGCAACCCAGTATGTCCCAGTGTGGCATCTGCTGGTCAGGACAGGCTTCATTCTTCTTCAGCCCAGAGCTTGGTTTGGAGGAGTGGCAGTCCTTTCTCATACAGATGGTATGCCCAACCAGTTCATTTCAGACAGTGCTGCTTGTTCATTTCTTTTCTTTAATAATTTATTTTATTTTATGTGTACGAATACTTTAGTTGCATGTATATCTATGCACTGTATGCATACCTTGTTCCTATGGAGGCCAGAGAAGGTGTTGGGTCCCCTGAAACTGTTGTTATAGACAACTGTGAGATGCCACAGCTCTCTGCAAGAGCAGGAAATGTTTATTAAGCCATCTTTTTAGCCCATACTTATTCTTCCTTGCTCAGAAACCACACTGGCATCTGGGGATGTGGCTCAGTGAGTAAAGTATTTGCCTCTGATATGTGAGGAATTGAGTTCAAATTCCTATATCATATGTAGAGTGGGACATGAGGGTATGTGTCTTTAAGTACAGTGCTTCTATAGAAAGATGGGAGGTAGATTCAGGAGAATCTCTAAAATTCTGGTCAAGGGCCAGCTAGCCTGGCTTACACAGAAACTAAAAACAGGAAACTAAGAGACTATGTCTCAAACAAGGTGGAATGTGAAGATTAAACTTGAAGAGGTTTTCCTAAACTTCTACAGGTTATGGTGGTACTCACACACATATACACATTAATGTATACCTCCTACAACACACATCCACCACGCACACACACACACACACACACACACACACACACACACCCCATACATATACATACAATGAACACATCCCCAACATACAGATATGAATGTATAACTCCCCTAATACAATCACACATACAGACATATACACACATGCATTCACACATATAATTAATTTAAAAAGTTTTAATTAATAACAAATGTATTAAATAAGCAAATTTTTTTAAAAAATAACATTTCAAGAACTGCTACAATGAAAGTTACTAAGTTGAGGATGTAAATATGTAGGTGGCTCAGAGAATTCTGTCATAATTTACCACTTAGCTAAGAAATGGCAAAATTAATTCCATTCATAACTTCTTAGAAAAAAATTACTTTTCCTCATCCACTCACTCAAAGATCAGAAGAATAACTAAAAATAATCTCTGCTTGTTTTCTTCTTAGTTTTACCCCTCTCTGTTTCTATCTCTCTCTGTCTCTCTGTCTCTGACTCTCTCTGTCTTTGTCTTTGTCTGTCTCTGTCTCTGTCTCTGTATCTCTGTGTGTGTGTGTGTGTGCATGTGTATGTCTTGCTGTCCTTGAAGATTGGTCAAGAATCTTGGATTTCTGTCATCAGAAGAACAAACAAGGCAGAGAGTTTTCAAACCCACTTCAGCAAAAGTAGCATCTGCTAAGCACATGCTGTACTATGAATTGCTAAGTCTAGGGAAGAAGATCTGCATTACCATACAATTGCATGTGAAAAATTCAGGCTAATATTTTATTCCTCTATAGTTTTTAAACATACATAAGAGAAGGTTACAGTTCTAAGGATAAAAATGTTTGCTTTTATTGATTCAATAAAATTATTTTATTAATTAAATTATGTTCTCACATGCTAACTTCATATTTTAAGTCTGCATATAAAAATGTCCATACTGTGTACATGTATGTGCCTATTTTTCCTCTGCATTATTTCAGTTTTGCTGAGAAAGACCCACATTTTAAACACTCTCTTAGAATAATCAAAGATGATGCTTATTCTAAGGATAACCTAAGGATGATGCTCATTCCTCTTTGAAAAGGAACTTTTTATCATTTAGCTCTTAAATTGATCTGTAAATATCTAAATGACTATCACTGGGAATTATGTGGCAGGGTTAGTCATTTAAACCTTCCCCAGGAAGCTCCTGAACCCTAGGTAAGACCACCTTCTACTCCGCAAGTACCTGCAAGCAAACCTCCAAATGGTCCTTTTCTCCTTGTAACCATATCCTGGCCCATACCTCCAGAAGAAACCTCCTATTCTACCAGGAGCCAGGCCAGCATCCTGAACCCCAGAGGACCTTCACCCAGGTTAAAGCCACGCATATCACCACAACTCCAATTCCTAACCTGCTGCAGTACCAAGAGGTCCATCAAAAGTTCACCCCAACTTAAGTGAAAACCTCTACTCAACCACAGGCCATTTGAGTCAGAAGACCAGAGAGGAAACAGAAATGGAGGAAGAATACAATGACAAACCCGGAAATCGGCAACCTAAATCTATAATCACTCTAAATTCAAATGCCTAAATGGCAGTGTTAAAACACAATCAACAACAGCTAGGGCAATATTTCACCAGCAGAACTCAGGAATTCCACTACAGCAAGCTCTGAATTGCCCAACACAGATGAAGCACAAGAAAATGATCTTTATGAAAATGAAAGAGGTTCTTAAAAAGTAACTTAATAAATCCCTTTTAAAAAAATTGAGAAAAAGACAATAAAATATACGGTGAAAATCAATTAATCCCTTTTAAAATGTCAAGAAAGCCAAGGAGGAAAAACAAACTATTTAAGACCTAAAAACAGAAATGGTAGCAATAAAAAGACCACAAATCAAGTAAATCCTGGAAATGGAAAATCTACATAAGTGAACAGGAACTACAGACCCAAACATAACCAAAGAGAAGAAGAGAGATAGAACAGAGAATCTTAAGCATTGAAAATAACATAGAAGAATTAGATAATTCAAAGAAAATGTTAAATCCAAAAAGTTTTCTGATAGATCTAGGCCACTATGAAAAAAACAAACTTAAGAAAAATAAGGATAGAAGGAGAAGAAATCCAGATCAAAGGCCCAGAAAATATTTTTATCAAAATCACAGAAGAAAATTTTTCTAACCTAAAAAGGGATGCCTGTAAAGGTACAAGAAGCTTACAGAACACCAAATTTATTGGTGCCGAAAGGAAAATCCTCGTGTCACATAATAGTTAAAATACTAAATACAGAGAACCAAGAATAATGAAAGCAGCAAGAGAAAGGGGCCAAGAAACATAAAATGGCAGACACAATGAAAGCTTGATTAGGAAGAAAGTTCATAGCACTAAATGTGTTCAAAAAGAAATTGAAGACTTAAAAGCACACTTGAAATCTGTACAAAAACAACAATAACAACAAAATAAAAATAGCAAACACACCCAAGAGGTATAGAGAGCACAAAATAAATTGAGGACTGAAATTACTAAAATAGAAATGAGAAGAATAAAAAGGATCAATAAAACAAAGAGTTGGTTCTCTGAGAAATCAACAAGATAGAAAAACCTTCATCCAAACTAACTAAAAGACAGAGAAAGAATATGCAAAATAGCAAAATCAAAAATGAAAAAGGGAACATAACAATAGACACGGAGGAAATCCAAAGACTCATTAGATTGTACTTTGAAATTCTACGTCCCACAAAATTGGAAAATCTAAAAGAAATGGACAATTTTCTCAAAAGATACCACTTAAGTTAAAATCAGATAAACAAATATAAATACAACCCCCTAGGAAACAGATATATTCATTAAAATTCTTCAAACCCAACAAAGCCTAGGGCCAGACAGCTTTAGTTCAGAATTCTACAAGACTTTCAAAAAGTCTTGATGCTAATACTCCTCTGAATCTGCACGAGTCAGTGGGAGTAACCAGAACCAGTCGGATGCCGTGAGTAGCCCTCTTATGTACAAATGATAAAGGGCTGGGGAAGAAAGCAGAGAAACAACACCCTCATGTTTAGATTTTTCAAAAACTCCTTTAATAAGGGTTCTCAAATGCTTCCAACCCCCTTCTAGCCCACTGTCAAAAGGTAGGGGCAAAAAGATGGTAAACAGGACAAGGGAATATGAACCTGTTTAGAAGTAGTTCTTTGGGTTGATTCCAGTCTCCATTGCCAGGATACTAATAGTCCAGTTCAGTAGTGTCAGGACACCAACAGTCCAGTTCACCAATCAAGAATCAGCAGTGGGGGCACAATCCAACAGAAACAGCCAGGCTTTCACAGAATCTGCACAAGTCAGCCTGAGTGATGAGGACCAGTCGGAATGCCTGTCCATTGAGTCTTACTTATACTCTTTCCAAACATCATGTGTCCTTTCACAGATCTTTCCTCGGCAAAATATCATATAAGTCAACTTTAGCAAAACATCTCGTGAGACTGAATCACATGACCTAACCAGAGATTTTCACTTCAGTACCTGTCACAGTAGCAACAAATTATATAAATTATCATGGAGTAACTCTAATCAAGCAAGTGAAAGACCTGTATGGTAAAAACTTCAAATCTTTGAAGGAGAAAATTGAAGAAGATATTGGAAGATGAAAAGATTTCCTATCCTTAATCTCTAGTTGTACTACAGAGCAATAGTAATTTAAAAAAAGTCATGATATTGACACAAAAACAGACAGGTTGATCGATGGAATCTAATTGAAGACCCAGACATAAATCCACACACCTATGGACACATGATTTTTGATAAATATACAATGAAAAAAAAAAGAAAAGAAAACAAATGGTGCTGGTCTAACTGGATGTTGGTATGTTGAAGAATGCAAATAGATCCATATCTATCACAGTGCATAAAACTCAAATCTATGTGATCAAAGATTTCAACATAAAACAAGGAACACTAAATCTGATAGAAGAGAAAGTAGGGAATAGTGCAGGCACTATTATTTAGTGCAGGCACTAAAATGAACAATTAGTAAATGTGACCTCATGAAAATGAAAGCTTTTGTAGGGCAATGAACACTGTCAATAGGACAGAACAGCAACTTACAGAAAGAGGAAAGATTTCCATCAACTTTACGTCTAACAGAGGACTAATATCCAATTATATAAAGAAATCAAGAAACTAGATATCAAAAAGCAAAATATTACCATTAAAAAATAGCGAACAGATTCAAACAGAAAATTCTCAACAGAAAAATCTCAAATGGCTAAGAAACACTCAAAGTTTAACATCCTTAGCCATCAGGGAAATGCAAATAGAAACTACTTTGAGATTCCATCTTATTCCTGTTAGAACGGCTAAGATCAAAGCCCCCCCAAAAACAGCCCATGCTTGCAAGGATGTGGAGGCAAGAGGAACACTCCTCCATTGCTGATGGGAGTGCAGACTTGTACAGCCACTTTGGAAATCAATATGGCAGTTTCTCAGAATATTTGGAATTGATCTACCTTAAGACCCAGCTATTGCTACTCTTGGGCATATACCCAATGGTTGTACCATCTTACCGTAAGGGCACTTGCTCAACTATGTTTCTAGCAGCTACATTTGTATAGCTCAAATAAGTTCATAGCAGCCACAAACTGGAAAAAAATCTAGATATCCCTCAACTGAAGAATGGATTTTAAAATGTGGTATATTTACAATGTGGAGTATTACTCAGCTATTTTGTTTTTTTAAAAATGACATCATGAAATTTGCTGGTAAATGGACGGAACTAGAAAAAATCATCCAAAGTAAAGTAACCAGACCCAAAAAGCCAAATATTGTATGCATTCAGTTTTACATGAACAGATCCAGAGATGCTAAGTAACAGGAGTGCAAGGATCTTCCTAGAAAGGGAAGTAGAATAGATTTTGTAGGTAGATTGGTAGAGGTTAGGTATGGGATAGGTGGCTAAGGGGCATGGAGGGAGAGAAGACTGGGAGAGATGATGCAGAATTTTCCCTGTCCAATTACATTAGTGCAAGGTAGGCCTGTGATTGGAGAGGGGAAAGGGAGGCAGAACTAAGACTAGGAGTGTAGGAGAGAGAGGAGAAGGAAAATGGCAGTGGATGTGAACCAGCATGGCATTTACCAGCCACAAGTAGTTGTGATATCATAAAGATTAGAATATTGGGATAAAGTTTTTATCATTATCAATTGGTTCAGAAATTATTGTATTGGCATCTTGTAAATTGAAACTTTATTGACACATAAATCTGATTGGTTAACTATAAGCTTAAGAGTTTTAATTCTACCAGGTAATTGGGTGTTGAGATAGCTGACTGTGGGGTGTGGGGGGCATTTCATCAAAGTGAGAGGAATCCGGGGGTGCTCACTAGAGGGTTGGTGGGTTGAGAGACCTCTGAGTTGAAAGCATCAAGTGGAGCCCTGTGGCCTGGCAGGGCCAGAGAGTTGGTGGGTTGAGAGAAGCAGGAGTGGAGAATTGGCAGGTTCATTTTTAATATTTCCCGCAGCACTGAGTCTCCAAAGAAACCAGAAATTTCTACTTCACTTTCCCAATCAGGTCAGTAATTTATCTCCCACTGCAGTGCTAGAAAAGCTGACACTCAACTGTTGAAAGGTATTTCTTGCTAGTTTACAGGCATTTGTAGCTACTCTCTACTGGGAGATCTTTTTGTCACCATGATTATCCTTGATCACTATTTGTGTGGCAGGCTAATATTCCAGTTCTTCCATTTGCTCTTCCATCTTGTAGTATACAACTTGATTCCCTGACCTTACTCTACCCAGGGCTCTTTACATCCATTTCCTCTAGCCAGGGTTTGGGGTGTTTTGCTTCATTTTGGCTCCTGTTTCATCCACTAGCTCATGTAGGCTGTCAGATTAAGCCCACTTTAAGTTTCTTGGGTTCCTGGGGTCCTTCTGGACCTTATCAGAGCCTAAACCTGTTTCAGTGAACCAACTCTGTCTTGTAAAAAGTAAGCTTAGATATTCCTTCTTAGGATTTCTTACATAACCACTAAGCATCAGGGTTCTCTACAAACAGAGCTGCTATGCCAAATCAAGAACCAGTGAATTACAGGTGTGTTTCTGAGAAGGGGAGCTATTTATAATATATTATTATACATTATTATGGTTATCACCAGGAGGAGCAAGTACCTTTCGACAGGATATTTTGAACAGATCCTTGCATCTTATATCACAGTCAATTACAAAATCTTTGTCACGTGAGACCATGCTTACTATAAAGGATTCCAAAATACCTTTTCGTGCTTGGCTTGAGAAAATTATTACATGGGGACTTCATTGAAAAATTGTCAATGACCCAATTTGTTTCAAATTGAGTTGGTGCATATTATAGTACTATCTCCAGAGAAGGTGAAGCTGAAGCTGAAGCTGAAGCTGAAGCTGAAGCTGAAGCATCATGCATGTGGATAAAAGTGTCAAAGCCAAGACAGGTAGTGACCTTCCTAACCGCTTTCAACAGTTCAAAATAACTAACTCTGGAGAAAGTGGAGCATGTGGTCTCAACCAATGTCTAGTCTGTTTGCATAGCTTTCCTCTGCCGTAGTTTCACATCACATCCTTCCCATTGACCTTGGCATTTCAGTCACTGGAAACAAACAAAACTTCCTCTGTATTAGAGGCGAGGCTTTAAACAAACTACTTAGTCATATCAATGACTGACTACATTTATTTTAAGGGTGCATGAAATAAGAGCATCCATGACAGGATGGCGTGTAGAGTACAATAGATACTTACTTGTAGTATTTATAATATGATTTTTTTAGAAGAAACAGATCTCTGTAGTAACTAATCCTGAGCTGACAGTGCATTCAGCAAAGTTGATTAATAATCTAGTGTTCATCTTCTCCATGGGTCAGCCTGTGGTACACCTTCATAGTCCAAAATCTATAATACTGAACTTCAAATGAATATTTTATTTTAAAAATATTCTGTATTGTTCAGTCAAGCATTATATATTATTGATTCCCTTGCCTTCATTTAATAACCATATTTCTAAGCTGTGTACACAAATATTACCTTCTGTCTCTCTAAAGTGTTTATACTTAATTAAGAGAAATTCGGAAAGATGTGCTATTAACTAGCTTAAAGTCTGATTCAGTTAAAGAAGAGGATTATATACTTGTATCTATTACTAACTGTACAAGTATAGTCAGTACCAATGGGCAATTTAATTGGGGAATTAAAAAAAATGAAACTACCTGGTATTTAAGATGGAATAAATTTCTTTAACCACTACCATTGCCATTTGTGTATAAACATAGATACACACAAATATGTATATGTATGCATGTGTATACATGCCCCTAAATTCATAAAGAAAAGGCCAATCTTTTAAACTGGTTTTTAAATAAATAGCTAAAGCCAAGAATTTGACTCCTTTTCATTTTTTATGGGTTTCCTCTCTAATAGGCTCTATTAACTGGGGTAATTAACTTTAGCTAAACTGTCATACTTGACAGGGAGAAAGACTTCAGGAAAAAATGGAATATGAAAAGAAACATAAAAAGCATTGTTGCAGCTATTTTTGAATTAAAGTATTCTCTCATAGAAAGGAGACACAAAGGATTATGAAAACTAATGAAACATGCAACACTTAGGGAGTTTAGAGAGTTTTAGAACTCATAAGACTTCTTTCTGCGGTGGTATAAGCAGGAGGCAATGGCAAGGGAAGAAGAGGGAGGCTCTTCGGTGATGTTGTCTACAGGTTGTTCAGAAAGCTTCAGGAATGCAACTTTTGTGAGTTGTCACTCATGCTTGAGTGGGATATTTCAGTGATACAGTTAATATTCAGATATTCAAGATACCAAAGATAGTGCCAGTATACTCTTTGGTTCAACAGCTCAAATGTGGTTTAGATCATTTCTTTGGTCTGCTCTTGGTGCCCTGTGGTAAATAGATGTTTGTTCATGGCTCATTAGGAAATATCCCAGAATAAATGTTTATAAATACTTTCATGTTAGGGCTAAAGAGATGCCTGAGTAGTCATTTAAGCAGCACTGAACGGTCTTGTAGAGGAACTGGGTTCACTTCCCAGCATCCATATGGCACCTCACAGCCTTCCGTAACTTCAGAGGTAAATTATTCTCCATCTTACATATACTCACAGGGTCTCCCAGTGTACATAGAGCTCACTGATTTGGCAATATGAGGTAGACAGCAGGGTCCAAGGATCTTTCTGTTTTTGTACCCCTAAACCAGTCCAGAAATAATAGTCATGTGCCACTACACCTGACTATCTATGTGGGCACCAAGTTTTGTGGAAAGCACTTTATTGACTGAGCCACCTTCTCAATTCCAAGTTTCACAAGCTTGACAACTTTAACAGTGAATATGCTGTGTATTGGCTTTTATATTCTTTGAGTCAACTCATGAAAATTAGTAAATATTAGATTGTGGTATACAACTGGGTGTGATGTATACTTCATTTTGATTCAGGATATTGGGGGAATGTGTAAGGACAAGGTAGGGAGTTTGGTAATCATTCTTTCCTTCTTGTGTGGTAAAGAACTTACTATATTTGAGAAAAAAAGAACCTTAGCTTCTGCTATGGGGATGTGAATGGAGAAGTAGAGCCTACAAACAGTTTACCTCTAGGATTTGAAACAGTGGCCATTATACCCTGAGGTTAATGGTGAGTGGGTGAGTAGGGAGGATACCCTCATATTTGAATTGTCTTCCATCTGCTCTTAGAAAGGAATTTCCATTTGGCTCTCCACTCAGTGGTCTTTTTTCTCCTCCTGGGAAGTGTTGGCACCTTTGTGGAATGCAACTATGTCTTTGTAGGCATAGTTTATGTTGAGCATACTAAGAGCCACTTTTGCTCACATTTCAGAACCAGGCTCCTCGGAGCTCCCTGATCTTCTAGCCTCCACTCGGCCTTCAATGACTTAGCACCAATTAATAGCCAATGCAAAACATTTTCACTGTTGTATTTTTCCCTGTGCAATGCTCCACACCTCCTATAAAGCCTGGCATTGTGGCCTGCCCTGTCACTATCTCCATCCCTACAGAGAAGCAGCCATTTTGCATCTCCTCCCACCCCCAATTTGTCTCTTGTTATAAGTTTGTTGTATGGTGTGAATTTTATGGTATTCCTCAGCCCTCAATCACTGAGATACTCTTTATCAACAACCACAACAAAAATTGGTTCTATGACTAGGATAGGGTCTTCCAATGTTGGACTCCCCAGTGGGTTCTAAGCCACACTGGAACCTTACCTGTCCACTCTTCCCACAATCTCCTTCCAGCTCATGGATCACTGTATGTCCATTCATCCCCAACAAACTGGTATTAAAAACACCCTGGAGTCCAAAGAAATGATTGTTGAGCTGGCACCTCTCTGGTACATTTGAGAGCAAAGGTATTCCCAGTCACAATCTTTAAAACCATGGTTGACCCTCTTCACTTACCCCACTACTGACCCTTGCCCTTAGGTGAGTCTTCATTTCTGAGCTCAGAATCTTGCCTTTTGACTTTACTTATAGGTTCTAGTTCTAGACATAGAGTCTCTTTGGGCTATTTGTCCTGACCTCCTTTGAGTGGCCTGGTCTTTTCTCAGTCTACCCTGAGTCCTGGGGATGCCCTTTGCTACAGGCTTAGAACCTTCCTCTCTTTCTTATCCATTAGAAACTATATCATCCATACCTTCTGGCCCCCTCTAGGATGTTTCTTAAAGAACTTCTGATGCCTCCACTTTCTGTCTGACTTAAGGGCATCTAAACTTAATCTGAGTTTCCAGTTAAATCTTGCCTCAAAATTCTTTAGATAATCAATACAAATGGCCACATAATGGCACCCTAGATCCCAGTATATTTTGGGACTTTTACAACTACTGTGAGTGAGCAGGGAAATGAAAAGTTAGAGAAATGGAAAGAAATATATACATGTTTTCTCAGTTCTGTGCTAAACCTTCTTCAATTCCTATATCATAAGTGTTCCTAACTGTAAAGCCCAAACCAACTTTTGATTTTGCTAATGAGTCCTCCCCAATCCCTTATACCAGTCTCAACCCATAGCTTCTTCTCTTCTGCTGGCTCCTTCTCTCTCTCCAGCAACAAGCTTGTGGAACCATTCTTTCCTGGCATCAGCTTTCAGCCTACTGGCAGTCTTCAATGCCCCTGATACTTGCTCTTATTATGTTGTGGGATGTCCTTCTAACTCTCTATACCTGACCTAACCCAGCCTTTATTCTCCCTTTGTGGAAGGTTGCTGTAGTGGATGGTCTGGCCAGGGTACATGTCCCCTTTTCATGAAGTGAATTTTCTCAACTAAAACAAAGAGACTGACATCTTATTCAGTGTATTAGTCAGGGTTCCTATTCCTGCACAAACATCATGATCAAGAAGTAAGTTGGGGAGGAATGGGTTTGCTGAGCTTACACTTCCACGTTGCTGTTCATCACCAGAGGAAGTCAGGACTGGAACTCAAGCAGGTCAGGAATCAGGAGCTGATGCAGAGGCCATGGAGGTCACTTAATGGCTGGCTTGCTTCTCCTGGCTTGCTCAGCTGGCTTTCTTATAGAGCTCAAGACTACCAGCCCATAGATGGTACCACTCATTAGGGGCCCTCCCCCCTTGATCACTAATTGAGAAAATGTCTTACCGCTGGATCTCATGGAAGCATTTTCTCAACTGAAACTCCTTTCTCTGTGATAACTCCAGCTTCTGTCAAGTTGACACACAAAACTAGCCAGTACAATTGACCCTTTGTCAACTTGACACACAAACACATCACCATTAAGCCTTGACCCTTACTTTATTATTCATCCCCAAGATCTAAATAACTTTAAAAGTCCCACAGTCTTTGCAAATTCTTACACAGTAACATTTCAGTCCCCTTTAAACATCCAATCTCTTAAAATTCAAAGTCTCTTAACTGTGGGCTCCACTAAAATACCTTCTTTCTTCAAGAGGAAAAAATATAAGGCCACAGTCACAATCAAAAGCAAAAGCAAACTCCAACTGTCCATTGTCTGGGATCCACTCACAATCTTCTGGATACCTCTAAGGACTTAAGTCACTTCTCCAGCTCTGTCCTATGTAGCACAAACCTTGTCTTCTAGGCTCCAGATGCCTGTACTCCACTGCTGCTGCTGTTCTTGGTGGTCATCTCATGGTATGGCATCTACAAAACATTGCTGTCTTCAGCTGCAACTAGGCTTGACCAACAGTCTCTCATAGGCTCTCTTCATGGTGCTAAGCCTCACCTCCTTTGCATGAGCCCTTCAGTCCTGGGCCAGCAATTACAACTGAGGCTGCTCCTTCACCAATGGCCTTCTATGGCCTCTCACAGTACCGAGGCCTCAGCTGCTCTTCATGACTGGTTTATGCCTTCAAAATCAGTACCACCTGGGAGACTCTTACACATTACCAAGTGCAGCCACAGCACAAGGTACAATCCTGGTTATCTTTGGAATGCAGCCTTTGTGCTCTCAGAAAACACTTCTCAGAAGATTTCACCTCAATGATGCTGGTCTCTTCCCAAGCACCGCCAATTTCACAACTCCAGCTAACCCGCATCAATAGTCCCAGTAATGCAATGGTTTTGCTTTAGTAGTTCTGGTATTTTGTTAATCACAGCTGACTTCTTCAGACCCAGCTAACCAAAACCACAAAATCTTAAACTAGCAATGGCCCTGACAAGAGTCTTTAATCTTCCCTCTGAAATTTCACAAGCTAGGCCTCCATCTTCTGCACTGTTCTCAACATTATCTTCCAAGCTCCTATACAACATCCCACAGAGCAGCCCAAAGTTCCAAAGTCCTTCCACAGTCCTCCCCAAAACATGGTCAGGTTGTCACAAGAATATCCCACTTCTGGTACTAATTTGTCTTAGTCGGGGTTTCTATTCCTGCACAAGCATCATGACCAAGAAGTAAGTTGGGGAGGAAAGGATTTATTGAGCTTACACTTCCATGTTGCTGTTCATCACCAGAGGAAGTCAGGACTGGAACTCAAGCAGGTCAGGGATCAGAAGCTGATACAGAGGCCATGGAGGGATGTTCCTTACTGGCTGGCTTGCTTCTCCTGGCTTGCTCAGCTGTCTTTCTTATAGAGCCCAAGACTACCAGCCCACAGATGGTACCATCCACAAGGGACCTTCTGCCCTCAATCACTAATTGAGAAAATGCCTTACCTCTGGATCTCATGGAGGCATTTTCTCAACTGAAACTCCTTTCTCTGTGATAACTCCAGCTTATGTCAAGTTGACACACAAAACTTGCCAGTACATATAGTGAACTTTTCTACTTCCATAATTCAAATATATTACCCAATCCTATAATCTTACCTTCCATGACATATATATGACTCTACCTAACAACTTTCTTTCTGAAGAGTGCAGGTGAGTTTGGGAACAGGTTAGAGCACATGCAGATGAAATCCACCAAACTAACATAGCATACCAGGCTGGGACTGGAGCTGAGGAAATAGAGGTTCTCACTTTGGCTAGAAACCCCCTTCCTTATAAGGTGATGAGCAGGTTGACACAGAAGAAAGGAACAATTGAGTGAAACACCTCCACCAATGCAACCAAGTGGTGGGGTTTGGTGAGGTTGGTAAGGTTGTCTTCCTAACCTGATAAGAAGGAAACAATCAGTGGGTCTCTAAAACACAGGCCCCATGTTCAGGATGAAGTAGATCACTGCTCTAGAAATGACAGTGGTTGGACCATGGAAGCCCAGGCCTCTTTAGTCATCCATGGCCAGGCTTACAAGGTCAGCTGGAGGTATTGCTTCTGGGTCTGATGTCTGCAGGCTCTCCCAAAATAACATGTCCTTGGTCTAGCAACAGAAGTCATCAAAAGTATAGATTGGTTCAATTTAGGTCTGCTCTCTTTAGACCACTCAGATAGAGGATTTGTAAGACCATTGTAACCACCTTCATTTTGATAATTAAAACAATTAAAAACAATTATTATTATTTATTGAGAGAGTTTTTTTCTGCATAGCCCAAGCTGACCTGGATTTGTTTATAGATTAAGTTGGCTTGAGACCTCACTGTCCATGCCCTTGTCTCCTAAGCACTGAGAGCAAAGGCTAGGATTTATTTCTCCATCCTTGTCTCTTTAAAGAACATTGAAAACAATTTCCATTTATTTCTCCCTCTACCAAGATTAATTTCTCTGTGGATAAATATATTTATATCCCCTTTCTTTTTATATAAATTAAATTAATATCCTTTTCTATATTTAACTTTTTAAACTTCCTTTCTATTTACTATGTAAGTCTATTTTCAGGCCAACATATGTGTCTCATATGCTAGGCTAAGCAGTTCTAGTATTCCTATGGAGTCCAAGTTGAAGGAAAACAGTTGCCTAGGGTAGCATTAATATCTTAATTTATTTTATTCTCTATAATTTTGTGGTTGCAGGAGGCATGCAGCCTTGCTTTCTGCCCTCTGAGCATCAGTGTTTTGACTGTTTCATTTTGCATCAGGGGCCTTTAACATTAGCATAATTAAGCTGCATCTCCAAGGCAGCATTTGAGAATACCTCAGGCTGAAATTTGAGCTTGCTACTTCATGTGTTGTTTGGTTCGGTTTTGGAAGCAAAGCTATGTGTTAGCTTACAGTATGAATTCCCGAGTCAGGGGTGCTAAATTAACATGTATTTTTTTCCTAGATCCAAGCTCTGCATGGCTTGAGGGAAAATAAAAAAGACAGCCCTTGGCTTTGCCAAGGAACCAATTCTCCCTACCACCTAATCTTAAAGGGACAGTGCGTGTTGTCCATGTGGCACTCTGATATTAATTCTTTTTTAACTGAGTTTTTGCCTTCTCTCTATATGAGGTGGGGTGTTGCAGGAATTTATAAAAGGCTACCAATATCCAGTGCTATGCCGGGCACTGGCAGGCCTCATGGCACCAGCAGGGTATTCTCATCTCTGGCCCGGAGCTCCCAAAACTTCTCCACCCAACTCACTAAGTTCCCTTGGTCTTTGCCATACCAGCCCCATACAATGAATGCCCACCTAGCGGCTCGCTGTCAAAGTACTCAGTAACCAGGTAAAACAGAACTCTAGAAGTTTATAATTAATCAGTCAGATTTATATAACAATAAATCCTCAATCCTAAAATGCCCTCACAATAATTTCAGAGCCAATTGATAATGATACAAGCTGCCCACCTAGATTGGACAAATTGTCCTGTAATTACCCCTCCCTTACATTTTATTCATAGCTACCTGTGGCTATTTAAAGCCATTCGGAATCTGGCTCGTCCTGCCCTTCCTCCATCTTGCCTACTTCCTCTTTCTCCCATGTTGCTCCCTCTCTCTGAAACTCTTAGCTCTGCCTCCCTTTTCCCTGTCCAATCAATCACAGGCTTCTTGTTGTATCAATATTTAAATTAATTGGACAGAGAAAATTCTGCTACAGTGGGGCCCTTGGCTCCTGAAACTCCTCCTCAAACTCATCACCTTGCCCTATCAGAACCAACAGGCCTTCCTTAAGGCCCTGGAACTACACTTAGATTTAATCCATTCCTTCTCCCTCTCTGTAACTATATATATATATATATATATATATATATATATATATATATATATGTGTGTGTGTGTGTGTGTGTATATGTATTTATAATAAAATATAAAAGAAAGAAAGGAGAAAGAAAGAAAGAAAAGAAAAGAGAAAAGAGAAAAGAAAAGAAAAATAAAAGTATGCCCTTAGGATCCTGGGCCACCAACTGGAACCTTTCTTTGTACCAGTGGCTCATATATACATATATAATATACATATATACATATACATATATAATCACCCAGTGATATGTGCTTCAGTGACTGCTGTGCTTCTTATTTGTGAACCCAAAAAACTACTTTTCAGGTCATCTAACACCATCTTCTCCTCCTGCAGCCTGTCTCAC